>PVKS010005378.1:0-78935 GCA_004027875.1 Aplodontia rufa | reverse complement strand
TGACTCAAAATCAAAATCAGGGTTGGGGATTTAGCTCAGTGGTAGAGCGCTTGCCTAGCACACGCAAGGCCCCGAGTTTGGTCCTCAGTCCTGAAAAAAATAAAAATAAAAATAAAAAGGGTGCAGATGTGACTCAGTGGTTAAGTACCTCTGGGTTCAATCCCCAGTATACCCCCCCAAAATAAGAAAGAAAAAAGAAAAAAACATAAAAAATAAAAATAAATAAGTAAAACAAATGAAAAACCCTCATTTGCTGTTAAGTTTTTAAAATATCAGATGGTCAAATACCTATGAAACCATAACTAAGATATAACTAAGATATAAAATACTTCTATCACCTCCAAAAGATCCCTCAGGCCCCTACTTAGAACCTCCCTCCCTCTTTGTCTGCTCCCAGAGCCTTGTGACCACCCAAACAGCCTGTGTGTCTAGCTTATGTCACCTGCCATACTGATTTTGAGACCCACTCTCATTGTGTGTAACAGTCATTTGCTCCTTTTCATTATTCATTTTTTTTCCAAAAAAATAATCGTTTTAATTACTGGCTAAGATATTTTTTGTATTATGGAATATTTCAATATGCTTAACAAAAAGGACAAAATAGGGTACGAATTCCCATGTCCACATTAACTTAGTTTCAACAATAATCAACCGGGGCCAATCTTGTTTCTGTCTTATCTACCCATTAACTACCTGCTATATTAATATGAAGCAAATCTTATGTGTCACACCATTTCATCTGTAAGTATTTAGGTATTTACTTCTAAGAAATAAAGACCCTTTGGGGGGAAAAAGGTATAATCGCAGTGCCATTGTCAGGTCTATAAGCTTTTCTTTTCTTTTCTTTTTTTTTTTTTTGAGAGAGAGGGAGAAAGAGAGAATCAACTTTATTTAGTTTTTCCCGAAGCTTTTGTTGCTCTGACACTTCATTGTGTATGTGGTGCTGGGGTTTGAACCTGAGTCCTCATGCATTCCAGGCAAGTAAGTGCTCTAACCACCAAGCCATGGCTCCTGACCTACCTATAAGCTTTTTTTTTTTTTAAAGAGAGAAGGATGGTGTGAGAGAGAGAGAGAGAGACAGAGAGAGAGAGAATCAATTATTTTTATTGAGTTTTTCTCATGGCTTTCATTGTTCTGACACTTAGTTGTGTAAGTGGGTGCTGGGGTTTGAACCTGTGTACTTGTGCATGCTGGGCGAGCGCTGTAATCGCCGAGCCACCGCTCCAGCCCCACCTATAAGCTTTTAATAATAATTCCTGGGGCTGGAGCGGTGGCTCGGTGGTTACTGCACTTGCCTGGCATGCGCAAGTACACCGGTTCAAACCCCAGCACCCACGTACACAACTAAGTGTCTGAGCAACGAAAGCCACGTGAAAAACTCAATAAAAATTGATTCTCTCTGTTTGTCTCTCTCTCACTGTCCTTTAAAAAAATAATAACAATTCCTTAATTTTTTCAGCTATCCAGTTAGTGTCCAAAGTATGTTATAGCCTTTGCTTGAATCAGAAGCCAAACAAGATCTCTGTAATACTTTTGATCAGTATCTCTCAAGCCTATTTGAATGTGTAAGCCATCTTAGTTCATTTTTGTTGGTATAAGAAAACACCTGAGTCTGGGTAATTTATAAATGATAGAGATGAATTTCTTCATTCTGTACAACTATAATGCATCAATAAAAAATATGAGGGTAAAAAGAAATGAATTTCTCACAGTTCTGGAATAGGGGAAGTCTAAGATCAAGTCTCTGGCAGGCTCGATATCTGGGTAAAGGATATTTTCCCTGCTTCCAAGAGGGTGCCTTATTGCTGAATCCTCATATGGCAGGAGAGAGAGAAAGGCGAAATGGGAGGGAATTCCTTCAACTCTTTCTCCAAGGTTGGTTGGTAATCCCACCTCTTGACTTAATCACCCACTCAAAGTCCCACTTCTTAAGTTTTAACATGTGAATTTTGGAGGGGACACAAATATTCAAACCATGGTAACCTTCTGAGGCTCTCTTCCTGTTTTGTTTTTTTTTTTTGTATTTTATTGAAAGAACCAAGTAGCTTGTTCTCTGTGGTTTACAATCAAGGTTTTGCTGCTTGCATTCCCTGATGGTATTTAACATATTTTTCTGTCTTCATCATTTCTTGAAATCTTGTCACTGGGTATAAAGGAATAAAAGTTTTAATTGAAGGATAAAGTTCTTATTGTTCTATATATAAGTCTGAAACATTTTAGCAGTAATTTTAAAGGGGTCTTGAGTAATGTTGGTTTCAATTTATAAAGGTGTTTAATTAAACACTGTCCATTATAATAATTCTTTTTAGAGAGAGAGAGATAATTAATTTTATTTTTTTTCTTTTTTTTTCCCCCTGACATTTAGTTGCATATGTGGTGCTAGGATTTTAACCTGGGTCTTTGTGCATGCCCAGCTGAGGTACTACTGAGCCATGGCTCCAAGCCCTGTCCAACATAATCTTGAAATCTTTGGGGTTGGCAAACTACAGAATGTGGGCCTACTATCTGTTTTTGTAAATAAAGTTTTATTGGAACATAGACACACCATTCATTTATATAGTTTTTGACTGTGACTGCTTTCCCAGTACCAGGAAAGATTTCAGAAGTTGTGAAGGAGACCTTCTGGTCCATAAAACCTAAAATATTTATAATGTGACCTCTAAGAAATATTTGCTGACCTCTACAAAGCACTTGTACATTTCATATGAATTTAATACATTTCATATGAATTTAATAAATTTCCTTTTTAGGTACTTCATTTATGTATCTTCTTCAAATATTCATTCTGAATTAAAAAGCTAATTATGTACACTTACAGATTGGCAAACTTTAGATTTCTTACATGTCCTAAAACTCTGCATAAATGTCATTAAGATTTCAAATTACGACCAGCAATCTACACCAGCTACTTGATTACCTACTTTAAATTGTTTGCATGAGGGGTCTCATGCCAAATTCTCTTTATTTATTTTCAACTTTTTTCCACATTTTTAAATGGGGCCAAATTCTCAACACAGTTATGAATATACAAAATATCTAGTATGTCCAAATTCCTTCTTATTACAGAAACATTATTATTATGGTTTAGATTTCGTAAGCCTTCCACTTCAATTCCTATTTTTGTAGAACAGAAAGATAGGAAGCATTGGGAGATTGTTACCATCACAGTTTTCTGAAGTCAAGGCAGATGCTGCATGATCAACTGAGATCATTTACAGCCAGAGATTTTGACAGAACCTGAGATTTGGTTGCAGACTTACAGGGGATTACGGTTCCTGCTGTTCTTCTAAGCCCCTTTTTTGGAAATATTAGGTCAGGGGTTTGAAAGCTTGAAGGATGCTGATTTTGGATTCACATGACCTAATTCTCCCACAGGTGTTCAGCTCCAAAATAGTTCATCCATCCCTTGATTAGATGATTAGATGCACATCTCTGATTTCTGACATATGTTATTTAGCTCTAAAGATCACTGAGTTCCCTGGAATTCAAAGAAAAATAGCTCTATCCATCTATAAGAACTTCAGTATGTATCTCCGATATGGAAGAAATTTAAAAAGACTCAGTTTTGTTAGTCCTTTTGTATATCTAGGAAAATAATAATCACTTGATGTCATATAATAAATACTCTATCCACCTTCTTATTTCTCTCTCTCTTTTAATAAAGAGGGATAGTGAGAGAGAGAGAGAGAGGAGAGAGGGAGAGCAAAATAGAATCAATTTTTATTTAGTTTTTCATGTGGCTTTCGTTGCTCTGACACTTTGTTGTGTATGTGGTGCTGGGGTTTGAACCTGCGTACTTGCATGTACCAGGCAAGCACCACAATCACTTAGCCACCGCTCCAGGCCTCTTTTTTTTTTTTTTTTTTTTTTTTTTTAAGAGAGGGACAGCGAGAAAGAGAGTGAAAGAATCAGTTTTATTTTGTTTTTCACGTGATCTTTGTTACTCGAAGAACACTTTGTTGGGTATGTGGTGCCGCATATTCACGCAAGCCAGGCAAGCACCATAACCACTGAGCCACCACTCCTGCCCCTTATTTTCTGTTTTAAAAGTGTTAGGGGTACAGTTCAGCAGTAAAATGTTTGCCTATGCCTAGCATGAAAGAGACCCTGGGTTGCAGCTCCCAGAGCCAAAAGAAAAAAAAAAAACCCAAAAAGTAAAAAGCAAGTCTTTTTACAGTTTGTCCAATCAGAATCATGAGACCACATATTGCATTTGGTTGATCTGTGTCTATGAATTTTTAATTGATTGCAATCTTCTGCCCTCTTGTAATTGTAACACTGCCCTAGTCAAGCTTTGGACAAAACTCTTGCTGGTCTGCCACTGTGGCTTATTTTAAAACTGATATGTGTTTTTCTGTTCTCTTCTCCCTCTCTCTTTCCCTAACCATGGAGGAAGCAAGATTACCCTTCTTCCTATCCCATGCAGAGTTATTTGTTCTTGAGCAAACACACATCACAGGAATGGAGTAATTCAGACTTCCTGGATGGCCCAGAAGACCTAAGAAACAGCCTTCTCTCAGGGCCACAAGTGAAATACTTCTCCTGACAAGGTACACCTGGAATGTGGCCTTTGACTCACCTCTTTAAAAGCCCTGTTTCCCCTGACAGGTAGAATCACACACTCCCAGACAGACATCCCCTGTGTTTTTCCTTTGCTAGCAAAACAATGACACTTTTTCCTTTTTCTCAAAACCATGTGCTCATTATTGGATTGGACAAGGAGCTTTAATTAACACTCTCAAAAACACATTGATTTGTTGAAGAAACCTGATTATTGGTTTTCAGCGATTTCCCTCCATCTGGATTTGGCTGATTATTTCTAGGTGGTATGAAGTCTTTTTAAGCTACTCCTTTATCCTCTATATTTCTTTCTTTTAAGAGTGAGAGAGGGAGAATCAATTTTTATTGAGTTTTGCACATGGCTTTCGTTGCTTTGACACTTTGTTGTGTACGGTGGTGCTGGGGTTCGAACCTGCATCCTCTCTCATGCCAGGCAAGCGCCTTAACCACAGAGTCGCTACTCTAGGCCCTATTCCCTATATTTCTAATAGCAGACTTGATTGGATTTGGATTCAGTGTCAATCCGACCCCCACCCCTGCCCCACCAATAATATTTCATAGGCAGGCAAACATATTTTCAATTAGCTTTAACTTGATGGGCCCTTGAATTCTTCCACATTTCGGGGATATTTAAAATGGCAACCTGATTTAAATGTTGATATCTCACATGGTTACAGTCTTAAGGCGCAATCACAACTCACATAATAGCTCACTTTTGTTAAGAACTCTTCATGGGCGAGACACACCGCTAAGCACTTTATATGTTCATTTACTATCTCCGTGTTCTGCAGATAAGGAAACTAAGGTTTAGAGCATCTGATTAATTCGACCCAGTTGGCAACGACCACGTGAGTTTTAGGATGGAACTGGAATTCCGATTTCCTTGTCCCATCCTGGCCTGAACAACCGCAACTTCCGGGTTTCTGCATTTCCGGTTCTCAGGGAAGCCTGAGGGCGCCAATCAGCAGGAAGGAAGGCCTCTTTCCCCGCCCCCTCCAGCGGAGCCTCCCTTATCTTGCCCCGCCCTGCCAGGTCCGGGGTCCAGACCTAGAAAGCACCGAGAAAACCACACTTCCCAGAGTGCACTGCGACGTCGGAGGCCTCCAACCGGCGCTCGCTGGCAGGCGCCATTTCCGTACAGAGGACCAGCGGTGCGGCCTGTGATCATGGCACTGTTCCCGGCCTTTGCGGGCGTCAGTGAGGCCCCCGATAGTGGGGGCTCCAGGAAAGGTAAGCACACAAAAGGGATGAAGAAAGCACTCGGCGAGACTAAGGGCAGTGCCTCGGGCCCGGGTCTCGTCCGTCGCCTTGCGTTTGTTTATCCGTTTCTATCCCAGAGTTCCCCGCGGCGCTGCAACGCCTTCTGGGAAGGGCTCTGTGCCTAGTTTGCGGCGCGCGGCCCAAAGGCGCTTTCTGGGGCGAGGGCCGTAGAGTGATGGATGGGGAGGGGAGACGGGGAAGAGGCCTTGGAGATGGGCCTGAGCGAATACCGTACTGTCGGACCGCATGCTTTCTCCGAGCCTCACATCACCTTTGAAACGCAAATGGTGGTGCCCCGCGTTGCAGAGTCCCCTGATGCACATGCCGGGTGGTTTTGTTACGTTTTTCCAGCGTATTTTTCTGCTAAAATGCTTATTAGAGTCCTGTCTTTGGGCAGACATCGAGCTAAGGATTAGGATCCAAAGACTACTCAGTTTCTTTCCAAATAGATGTAGCAAGTCGTGAAAGGAGTTAAATTTTGTTAAGGGCTTACTGTGTGTCAGGTGTAGCCTTACATATTTTATTTAATATAAGCCTCAAGTATCTCAAAGAGGGCTGCATCGTTAGAATTAGTTTCAAAAGTAATCCAAATTGAGCGCTTTATGTGTCAAGGCGCAGTTGTGTCTGACACCTGTCAAAAGACAAGTGGCTCCAGCCCTCTTGCCAGGCATGCAGGAGTACACGAGTTCAAACCCAGCACCCACGTGCACCACTAAGTGTCAGAGCAACGAAAGCCACGTGAAAAACTCAATAAAAATTGATTCTCTCTCTCTCACTGTCCTCTCTTAAAAAAAAAAAGACAAAGCGACAACAAATTTAAAGATCTTCATTGGCTTTTATTCTCGAGTTTATAACCAGGAAGCCCTCAGAACAGGTTTAAAGAACTCTTGGGATGCACCTGGTGAGAACATTATGGATAAAAAATGAAAGCGAGGCACAGCAACAGCTTAACTGATTACAGTCAGGGTTTCGTCTTCGCGTTGACTCAGCTGGCCTCCTGCAGTTGACTTAACTGAGCTGCTGTGATTGTCTTAAGGCTCAGGTGTTTGTTACAAGAATGTACTCTGACCTCTTAAGCTGGAGTTCCGTTCAGCCTGTCAAGACAGGTTATGGTTCATTACGTAAGGATGCACATGCTGGAGGCACCTTCAGCTTGCTCTTAGTTTAACACACCTTGTTATGCCCTCTCTCAGTTCATGCAGTTCTCATTTTATAACAGTTATCACAGTTGTAATTTCTTATATGGTTAATATTATCTTTATTAGACTGTAACCTCATCAAGGCCAGGGAAATTGTCTCTTCATCAAAATATATTTAATATATACTGCTGTGTACTTACCATTAGCTAGTGGCTAAGTATACAGTAAGTGTTCAGTAAACAATTGCTGGATGTACACAGCAGTGGTAAATACTCAGAATTAATGTGTTGCATGAATGCATTAGTGAACCTGAAAAGGTAAATGTTATACTAGGGCACTTAACCCGTGAGCCACAGTCTCAGTCTTTTTTTTTTTTTTTTTTTTAAGTTAGGGTCTTGCTAATTTGCTTAGGTAGGGCCTCACTAAGTTGCTGAGGCTGGCCTTGAACTTGTGATCCTTTGGCCTCAGCCTCCCAAGTCACTGGAGGAATAACAACTTTTTTTTTTGGTACCAGGGATTGAATCCAGGGATGCTTAACCACTGAGCCACACCCCCAGCATATCCCCCCCACCTCGCCCTTTTTATAATAATTTTTGAGACAGAGCTTGCTAAGTTGCTGAGGTTGGCTTTGAACTTGTGATCCTCCTGCCTTAGCGTCCTGAATTGCAGGGATTACAAGTGTGGGCTGCCCATTGCCAGGGTGGAGGACTTCTTTTTTTCTTTCTTTTTTTTTTAAAGAGAGAGGGACAGTAAGAAAGAGATAAAGAGAATCAATTTTATTTAGTTTTTTTGTAGCTTTCGTTGTTCGGACACTTCTTTGTGTACGTGGTCCTGGGATATGAACCTGTGTCCTCCTGCATGCCAGGCAAACACTGTAACTGCTGAGCCACTGCTCTAGCTCCTGGAGGAATAACTTCTAATGGAGGATTCAAAGAGGGCTTTATGTAGGAGCTAATTTTGGGACTGGTCTTTAAGAGGGTGGGATTTGGATAAGTAGAGATTGTGGAAAGGTATTCCAGAGCCTTCAAAGTCCTGAGGAAGAAAAGCGTGAGACCTATGCATAGAGCTGCAAATAATCCAGTTTGTGTGGAAATGATTGGGCTGGTGATAAGGATCAGGGTTTATTTTATTTTGGGGAGAGTGTTACTCATTATCTTAACTAGTATTGAACATTCTCTAGGCATTTAGCATCAGGATAATATGTGGAAAAGTGCTTTTCATAAAATATTTTTTAAAGATTTAAACACATCATCACTCATTATGGAATTAACCACAATTCCCTAATATCTTGTAGCTATGAATCAGTATTCAGTTTTTCCAGAATATTTTAAGAACAGCTTTTTATACTTGGTTTACTCAAGTGAGGATACAGTAAGTCAGGATCCATGTTGAATTTTATGGATATGTCTCTCTCAATGTAAAACCGTGTCTTCAGCTCCTGTTTTCTTCCCAAATTATTGTTTTTACAAATCACTTGAAATAATTGTTCATGTGGCTGTACTACCACTTTTTTATTTATTTATTTTTAGAGAGAGGGACAGTGAGAGAGAAAGAATCATTTGAATCAGTTTTATTTAGTTTTTCATGTGTTTTTTGTTGCTCCGACACTTGGTTGTATACATGGTGCAGGAGTTCAAACCTGGGTCCAAGGGCATGCTGGGCAAGCTCTGTAACCGCTGAGCCACTGCTCTAGCCCTACCATTTTTGATACACAATTAGATATATTGGTTGGTTGTTTCAGTTTTTAGAGAATGCTTTTTTCTTTTTGATCTTGTTTTATAATGATGTGAAACATTTACATAGTTGTAGAGTTGAATATGAATGAGTTATATTCAGAGGAAAAAACTTTCATCTCTGTTCCTCCAACTTGTTCTTTTCCTTCCGCTACAAGTTAACATTTTCATTAGTCAGTAATATGTTTCCATTTTTTTGGGCCTTAATATTGGAACTACATATGCCTTCTTCCCAAACACTTCCTCTTCTGTGTTTGATCTTCGATCCTGAAGGTCGCTCTGATAGCATAGTGTAGAGAGCTCTTCATTTTAACTGGTGCACAGAACTCCATCGTGCGGCTGTCACGTGCTTTATCCAGCCAGTTTCTCATTAGAGACATTTGGACTATTTCTAGTCTTGCTATATTGTAAGTAGAAGCAATGTAATTTTTGCCTTACACTATAAAATGTAAGCTACTGTTAGGAGTAGCGGGTACAGAGTTCTGGTGGTGGTGGGGAAGCAAAACAGTTAACTTTTGGACGGGAAGGACAGGCATACCCAAACGAGAGGGGCTCTGCTCTTCCCTGTTCAGATATTGTCGGGAGCAGCAGAAAGCCCCGGGTTTCTCATCCTCCAATTCTCAAGCTTTTCTTTGTACCCTTGGATTGTATATTAGGATTGTGTACCTTAAAATATTGTTGCTTGGGAGTAGTTGAGATGGGAGATGGTCTATCAGTTCACTTAAGTTCTGTAATAACATAGTGTCTTACCCATATTTGGGGAAGAAACTAAATTTATTATCCCCACCCCAACTTGTTCTTTCTGTGACCACATATCAGAAAATGGCTCTGCCAAAATTTAGACACATCACAACTCTCTCCCTTTGCCCATTCAGTTCTTCGTAGAGTCCTGTGGGCAACTCTGTAATTCATAAGTTTCTTTCTGTTCCCACTACTACTACCTATTTTTGCCGTAGTTATCCTCTGGGTTACAGTAACCTCCTTAAATAGTCTTTCTTCACTCCTTAAATCACTCTCCCCACTGTAGCAAGAATTTTAAAAATATTTACTTAAAAACACTGTGTGCACTCACTGGTCTAAATGCTTTACGAATTCTAACTCATTGACCTCTTGTAACAACCTCATGAAGTTGATACTGTTCTTTGCCTTTTTATGGAGTAGGAAATGGAAGCACAGAGCTAGAGTAGATTGCCCAGGATTTGAGCTCAGGAGGTTTAGCTTCCAAATGCATGATGATCTTAAACACCACTCTTCTTTTGAACACCAGATCTGTTTTTGTCAACATTGCTCAAAACTCAGGACATCTGCACACGTTCTTAGGGTAAACTCAAACTGTTTGTTCTTTAAAATCCAATCTTCCCACCTTCATTTTTTTTTTTTTTAAGAGAGAGGGACAGTGAGAGAGAGAAAGAACCAATTAGTGTGGCTTTCGTTGCTGTGACACTTTGGTGTGTACATGGGGTTCGAACCTGCATCCTTGTGCATGCCAGGCAAGCACTGGAACCACCGAGTCACCACTCCAGCCCCATCCCCACCTTCATTTTGATCCCCCTTCTCCTCAGCTGCAGTGGTTCAGCCATGCATTCTGACTTTCAGGCCTGTGTGAACCAGTTTCCTCTGCCTAGACACTTCCCAGGAGTGTGCTTGCTTACCTCCTTATCGGTTAGAGCTCATCAGAGGTGCTTCCAATGTAGCTTTCCCTGGTTCAAACCTTGTACCTTGTGTGTTTTCTGTAGCTCGTCCTTTATCATAACTGCATTGTAAGTGACCACCAATATGTTAGACCTGTGAAGGTAGTGTTGGGTTTATCTGGTTCACTTGCATTCCTAACAGAACAGAGTCTGGCTTTTAGTAAAAAGGTTACTGAATGAAAAAAGACTCAGGAGGTTAAGTATTTTGTTCAGAGTTGTACAAGTAAGAAGTTGTAAAGTCAGTTGGAACTCAGGTCCTTCTGACTCCAGAACTGTGTCATAAATTGTGCTCTATAGTGCTGGAGGTTGTTTAAACATTACCTTTGGAATTCTGGAGTCTTTTCAGACTGTAGGTCAACACCCGTGGAAGGACTAACTTTGCTCCTGTTCTCTATCACCATCTTAAATGCAGTTATCAGCTATGTTGGCGGGTGCTTGTATGTACAAGTTAAGTTTGTGCTCTTGGATTCTTGGTCAGAAAATAAGGGTTTTAACCAAAACAGCGTGTGACTTATTCTTTTTAAATGAATAAATCTTTTACCTAATATATGTGCTAATTTATGCAGTCTGCCGTAGAAATGTTTTTAAAAATCTCATCCCTGGTGGGGTGGCACTCATCTCTGAGTTCACTTGAACTAGTAATCAGTGTTGTTTCATTATAATTAGATGTATAGAACTGGGATGTTTTATCCAATTATAATTCTTTTTTTTGTTGTTTGCTTGTTTGTACAGGGGATTGAACCCAGGGGTGCTTAACCACCAAGTCACATCCCCAACCCTTTTTATTTGAGACAGGGTCTCGCTAAGTTGCTGAGGCTGGCCTTGAACTTGGAATCCTTCTGCTTCAGCCTCCCAAGCCACTGGGGTTTTTAAAGTTTAAATCTGTTTGTGACAGTTCCTTCTTTTATTCATGGTGAAATTGAATCAAATCATTTTCAGTAGTGAAAGACATGAAGTATTTGGTAATGATTGATCATGTTATTTTCTGTTAAATCACTCTGGTAGTTTATATGTACTGCAGTTCCACCAGGTAGCTGTCTGTTTCTGTTAGGCAGTAGGTCTACAGTGGTTTTCTGTCTGATGCTTCCACCTTTTTTCCTTTCTTAGATGAGTGTATGGCCAAGTGCCAGTTTCTAGGCAGGTCACAACCTGCGGTTTATTTACTGACCTGTGACCCTCAAGGACAGAAAGTTTGTCACTTTTCTCTCTTAAGGCTTACGCATCAGGGGTTCTGCAGGTCTTCTCTGTACCGTGTTAGGCCCTGCCACAGTTACATTGTATTGCCACAGTTACAGATTGATTTCTATCAGGCAATGTAAATTATGTGAGGAAGTCAATAACTGTTGAAAAGGACTTTGCAATCTTTACTGAAGCATTTTTAACCTCAGATAACTCTCCAGGAATCTGTTTAACCAGTGTTGAATTTAATAATCCAAATATATTATGTGGCCAGGTGATTAAGTGCAAGCACCATGTGAGCATGGCCTGTCTTGTTACCGCTGTTCCCCAACACCCAAGACCTAAAAGGCATTTCTTTGACTGACAGTGTATTTTTGGTATTTGGTTTTTCTTTTTCTTTTGTCTTTCCTTTATCGTATGACAGTGATCATTACTAATGTGTGCCCTTGAGCTGTTGGACCCTTAGGTTAGAATATCTTGGGAAGACTGATGTGCAGAAAATGAGATTACAGCGTAAGTATTGCCGTAACAGCCTCATGCACCAGTGGCAAGGAGACTTTAGGAGAAGCAGTGCCTTAGTTGGGGAAGTGGAGAGAAGTACCGTGGTCTGGTAGGGAGCACTGGACGAAGAGTTGGTGATCCAGGTTCAGACGTGTGCCCTTGGCCATATGACGTAACCTCTTTGGGCCTCCCGCTGTTGATTTGTAAGTAAGAGCTGTGCTGTTCTGCATGTTGAATTACCTTTCTAAGGGTTTGTTTGTTTGTTTGTTTTTAAGAAAAGTGGATTTCCTAGCTAAGAAAAGTGAAAATCTATGGTCTGGATGATTTCTCAAACCTCTTAAGTACTAATCATCTACGGATTATTACTATATTCCATGCTTATTTAGCTAATATGCTAACAACAACAAAAAAACTTCTTGTCAGGTAAAAATGCTGTTAGTTTTTTGTCACTGTGACAAAAATACTGACAAGAACAACTTACAGGAAGAAAAAGTTTATTTGGACTCATGTGTCTGAGGTTTCAGGCTTTTGCTGGGCTGAAGTGAGGCTGAACATCACTGGAAGGGGGGCTCTGTTCAGCTCAAGGCAGCCAGGAAGCAGAGCGTGGAAAGGGGCCAGGGCCAGGGCCCGCCTTCCTCCAGTCACAGCTGATAGTCCTTTCATGTGGATTAATCCCCTGATGAGACACAGCTCTCATGATCCAGTCTTCACCTCTGAACGTTGTGACGTTGACTAATAACTCATCTGTTTGGGGGATGTTTTTGGATCTGAACCATTACAAGTGCTTTTCACCTATTGAGATGAGGGTTGCCCGGAGGGTCCATGGTGATTTGGGTTCAAAACCCAAAAATTTGAGTTCTTAATAACCTCCTTTCTTCACGGTGGTTCAGAGTGGCAGAGCCTTAGCTGCATTCTGCGGAAGCCTTGTCTGTCACCTTCTGAAATACTTTGGAGAGTCCTGGTGCTTCATTGTTCTGGTGCCTGTGTTCACGTTCGCTCTCTGCGGCCATTGTCCAGAGTGTTGTATGAAGACATACTGGCTGGAGAGCCTCTCTCCTGGCATATTGCTTGTTCCCTCTTTCCCCACTTTTCCTCTGTTCATGATAGGACCTGACTGTTGTGGAAATACTTCTGATCTTAGCAACAGGAACTGTTTCCATATGTCTTGCCAGGAATTAGGCCCAAGGGAAGAACCAACCTCTGAAGGAAAAAGACGGTTGAAGAAAAATTGCATGAACAGCAGCAGTTGTATAGCATTTACTAGGTGTGGCCTTACATCCTAGTTTCTCTTCTGTAAAGTGGACATCATAAGATTTCCCTGGAGCCTTGTTATGAGGATTAAAAGATGGCAGGGATGGGCATACTTGGCTTGGTGTTTGGCCTGTGGTAGGCATTTAATTGGGAGACCCTCTCCCTTTTTCCTGTGGTGTTTAGTATTCCTTTTTTCCTTTGGAATTTTCCATCCTTCCTCCTTCCTCTCTTTTCTATAAATAGTTGTTGAACACCTAGCATGAGCCAGGCATGTCCTAGATGTAGGGATACGGCGGGAATAAAACAAAGGGCCTGTCTGTCTTCAGGGAGCATGCATGCTGATAACTCCTCTTAAGGGGCCCGAATGTGGAATATGTGAAGAACTCTCGGAACTCAATAGTAGAAAGACAGCCCACATTGAAAATGGGCAGAGGATTTGAATGGCCATTTCTCTAAAGCTGTGTGAATGGCCAGCAAACACATGAGAAGGATGCCGGCAACATTGATCATAAGGGGACTGAAAATGAAAACCACAGTGTGATAACATCACCCCTACTAGGATGACTATAATCAGCAGAACAACAGTAGCGACTGTGACATGTGGGGAAATTGGAGTCCTCATGTATTGTTAATGGGAATCTAATGATGCAGCTCCTTTGGAAAATAGGCTGGCAGCTCCTCAAAATGCTAAACGTGAGGTACCTCATGACCCAGCAGTCCTGCTGCAAAATGTCAGGAGAATGAAAACATTTCCATATCGAACTGTACATGGTGCTCATAGTGCCTGTTCAGTAGGCACAAAGAGGAAGTGACCCACGTGCGCATCAGTGGAGGAATGGATAGTGGCATATTCATAGAATGGAGCGTTGGCGACCAGAAGGAGTGATGTAGTGATATGTGCTGCATGTGGGGGAACAGCGGAGACGTCTTGCAGGTGACAGCAGCCAGTTACGGAAGACCTCGATAGTTAATGTGAAATGTCCAAAACAGGCAAACTGATGGAGACAGAGTAGATGAGGTGCTTAGGCTAAGGGGTGGTGACAGGAATTGACTGCTCTCAGTAACAGCTCTGTATAGGGTCATGGAGATGGTTGCACAACTCTAAACACACTAAAAACTGTTGTGCACTTTCAGCGGGGGAGCTTCATATCTCAGTAAAACTATTGCAGTTGCTCTTCTCTTGCTCTTCAGCCATGTCCCAGCTTCTTTCTCCTCAGCGTGTGACCGCGCTCTGGCCTCCCATCCTAAAACAGAACAGGAGAAAATACGACTCCTCCAGTGGGATCCATTGCTCCTTCCATCTTATGCTTTTTTCCCTCTTTCATGGCTAAAACTCCTAAAAACTAGAAAACAAATAATTTAGAATAGTTCATTATAGACAAGTTAGAAATTATGACTAAGCAGAAAGATTGTAGACATTTAATCTCACCACCCAGAGGTAATCACCAATAGCATTTATGTAATTTCAGCATGAGAAATTGATGTCTTTTTTTCCACAGAGGAGTACTATTACTCAAGGAAAGGTTTGTTAAGTTACTGCATGAAGCTAGAACATTGGATAGTATGTAAAAGATCTTTACCTTCTCTCAGAACATTCAGCATGCTGGGCTTTCGTGCATGATTCGACCTTTAACTTTTAGGATTTGTCTGAACCCAATTTGAAGTTACTAAAACTTAGTGGTTTGGAAACTTTAAGCTTCTTAGGCAGTGTGGGTGGATTACATAAAAACTGGGTTACCTTTTAGGCCACACCTGTTATGTGGCTTTTGCTTAAGCTCCAGCCTGATATCACAAGAGGATTTCAGTCTTAAATATTTCAGAGTGTGTTAAAGTGCCATGCCCTGTGAAATAAAAATTTCAGGGATTCCGTTCAGCTTCTGTGGGCTGTTCAAAATGTCGGGCTGACATTGGCTGTGAATTGGGATGCCAGAGAGGATGGATGGAGTCCCTGCTTTAGAAATCATTTTGAGCTAATTTCATTGGTCCTTTCTCCATTTTATGAGCAGAATTAGACTGGCTGAGTAACCCAAGCTTCTGTGTTGGAACCATAACTTCACTAAGCCAACAAGCTGAAGAGGCCACAGCTCATGATTCTGAAGGGTCACCACTGACAAGGTATTTTGTCGTCGTGCTCTGTAGCTTAAACGATGCTTCGTAGAAAACCCTGTGATGAACGAGCAAAGCGAAGCTCTCCTTTTACTTAGGCGGCCTTTGGCTGCTTGCCCTTGCCTCACTCTTATGGGTCACTCCTTTTCCCCTTTGCATTGCGGTGGCAAGTATGTGACACGATCAGTGCCTGTGATGAGGGAAGCAGCATCATTGAGAGTCTCAAGTAACTTTGCTAACCTCATTAGTAACCTTTACAGTATTATACTTTGGCTATTTCTTTAGTCACATTTTCAGCACTTCAGTAAAAGTAGCTTGTATGATATAATATAGCATAACGTCTTATGAAAACACGCGGAGAACAAAGTGGCACACATCTCTGGCCAGCTGTGAAAGGACACTGTAGATGATTGAATTGAGATATGTGCTTTTCCGTGGGTATAGACTAGGTCCTCTATACTTGAAATCCTGTACTCGAAGCCTTTGGAAATTAATAATAGTTACTACCCAAGAGGGAGTTCATAGATATTTTGGTAACAGAAGAGCCCATTGTTACCTTTAAAAACAAAGACCACAATTAAACCTGTCTTTGTTTTTGTTTTGGCATAATAATGGCACTGAAAATAAACCTTTAATAATGTGACTGAAAAAATACTTTGATAAGTAACTGATAGGTTACTTTTATGTAAACATGTATATATAACAAAAGCATAGATTAAGAAACTATTAAAATGAGAATTTCTTCACCTGTTTTTATTTTAGGTCCAATACTCAAGTCTCTAAGGTGATTTGTAACCCAGGAAAGTTCTGTATGGAGTATAAGTACATAGTAAATCTCTGTGGGCATTTATAGAGCTCCCTGCACTTGCTTATATTTATTTACTTGCTCATGTATTATTTTCCCTGTTTCTCTTTTGAAAATAATTCTAAGTTGATTTTCCCAAACAGGAGTCCTCTGAAATCAGAGTCATCAGATGAGAGTGAAGTGAACAGAAAGCTCACGCAAACAAACCGCAGGAAGAAAGAGAAAAAGAAAAAAAGGAAGCATCAGCACCGCAAGAAAACCAAGAGGAAACACAGGCAGTCGAGTAGCAGCGGGTCTGAGCCAGACGCCGACTCTGAAAAGGACAGATCTTCCAGAAGCGCCAGAGGCAGTCAGAAGGGATCTGAGACACCTAAGTAGGTTGTTATGCTCAGACACTGGCAGTACTTTAAATACGGAGTTTTTCTCCGTTGATGGTTGCCACAAGTTAGATGTTTGAATGATTATTTAGCCAGCTTAAAAGCAAAACTGTCATAAAAACTTAGGGGTATTGTTTTATTTGAGAAATGTTTCTTAGACACAGTAATGATTGTGTCACAATCTGATTTGGGCTTTCTCAAAGTTTGCCCATTTGCCTCATGTTGGGTTTTTGTGTCACTACACTATCCTTGTATCATTGTTCTATCCTTGAGGGGTGTTGCCTTCCACCCTAACAGAAAAAAACAGAAATGTCTCACTTCTTAGCCTTGGTGTGTCTTCTGTTCAGTCACTCCTGTGTACGTGGTCTCTCTCTCTCTCTCTTTAGTTAAGGTTAATGTAGCTCTTAAATAGTTGCTTTTGGCCCTCTCCTTTTCTCATTTCACATTTGAAGCACTGTGTTAAAGGTGCAGAATAGCAGCTTCTGAACACAGTATCTCCTTTCTTTGGAGACTTTAGTTCTTCCGTATCTCACTCCGCCATTTATCTTGAGCCAGTTGCTCAAGTCATTCCACAGAATGGTCGCAGCATAGGTACTCAACGTAGCTTTTCCTCTTTGCTTAGTTGAACATCCTTCTGCATAGAAAGGAGCGTTAGATGGAACAGGTAGTATGTGCTGAAACTACTGAGTTTACTGAGCTCATTCAACTTTTTCCTTTTCTTAACTCCTGTAGTCTAGAAGAAAATTTTAAGTATCTGTCCATTGAGATTCTTGCAGCCCTTCGGGGATTATTTGCTGTTATTGTATGTTTGGAAGCTGGTCCTGAGTGTGTTCATCAGCGGCAGACACTGCAGTCTTCCTGAATCCTGGCGCAGTGTCATCAACCAGTGGTAAAGAGCACTGCCAGCCTTCTGCAGCCAGATTTATTTAGCCCTCTGTGCACCTCAGGTGCTATACCTGCAACCCATGTTTGCTCTTAGGAAAAAGTGAAGGAGTCAGGCAGATAGGTTCTGGATTAGGAGGGCGGGATCTTGGCTGACTGGCTTACTACGGCATTGACACAGGGCCTGATTCGGTGCATCGTTGCTCTATGAGTGAATATATTATTGATCTTCTTATATTTTATTTTACTTATCTTTTTGTGTGGCTGGGTATTGGACCAGGGCCTTGAGCATACTAGGCAAGTGCTCTACACTTAGCTACACCCCCAGGCCTATATCCTTGCTTTTTCATGTTTCTAAAGCAAGCTACTTCAAATTGTGGTAGTTTCTGAAAACTTACCTTTATCTACTGGCCTTTTCTTTAGAGCTGGGAAGAGTGAGTGTTAAAAGATTTCCTGAGGGCTGGAGAGGTGACTCAGTGGTAGAGTGTTTGCCTGGTATGTGTGAGGAGCAGGTTCGATGCCCAGCACCACATACAAACTAAGTGGAGGAAAAACAAAAACTAGATGAAAAAATTTAAAAAAAAAACTCTCTGTTTCTCTCTCACACTCTTCCTTTTTTAAAAAAATTGAAAATAAAAAACATAAAAGATTTCCTCGGAGCTGGAGCCATGGCTCAGCATTTGCTGCGTTTGCCTGTCATACGCAAGTATGCGAATTTGAACCCCAGTACCACGTACACAATGCAGTGTCAGAGCAACAAAAGCCACATGATAAACTAAATAAAATTGATTCTCTCTTTCTCTCTCTCTTTCTCTTTCTCTCTCTCTTTCTCTCTCTCACTGTCCGTCTCTCTTTAAAAAAAAAAAAGACTTCTGAAACCACCTAGGAACTACCATGAGAACTTTAAAGAGTTAATTTTGGCCTATGCTTAACGATGGCAGAGAGGATTTTCATAGTCTCTTAGTGGTTTTATGATCCAGATGTCATTTTTAAGTTTGTTAAGAATGACCTTACTAATATCAAAATAGATTATTTGATTTCTTGCAATTAAATTCTGGGTTTTCTTCCTGAGAAGTTTGATCTGGAAGAACTGTTTGTTTCCACATGGATAAGGGCTGAGATATTAGTGATTTGTAAATGTCTTTCCATGATGGCAGGGAAGTGGGTTCATGGAAGGTAGCATACTACGTGGGTCTCTGTTTCAGGGAATCTAGGGACAGCTTCCCCAGAGGCTGCAGCTACTAATTGACCTTCATTTTCTGGGACAAAGTTTTCTTCACCCTGAGCGGGAGGCCACCCCACCTTGCACACAGTTTAGAGGGCGTCCTGACCTCGTGGCTACTAGGGAAGAGAGGAGGGCTTCTCTGTGTCCTAGGGGTGGGTGTCAGCTGGCCCTTCCTCCCTCCTCCCCTCATTTGGCTTTTTTTTCTGGAATGTATCATCTCTGTCCATTGGATTCTCCCTGCTTTCACTGCTCCATATGGTTTTTGTAGACAAAAAACCCTCTGTGGTTGTCCTGAAGGCAGATAATGTTCAAGTTACTATATATATATGTATATATATATATTTTAAAGAAAGCGGGACAGTGAGAGAGAGAGAGAGAAAGAGAGAGAGAGAGAGAAATAACTTTTATTTAGTTTTTCATTCGTTGCTCTGAGACATTGTTGTGCAGGTGGTGCTGGGGTTTGAACTTGCGTACCTGTGCCTGCCCGGCAAGCGCTGTAACCGCTGAGCCACCGCTCCAGCCCCATCACCATATATTTTAACATCATCATTCAAGAAGTATTTATTGAGTAACTACTTTGTATCCCTAGAATGCCATTTCCTTGTATTCCCTGCCAAGAATGATTTAGAAGCCTCCAGAATCCTTATTTGCATCTGGGCAGAGCTAAAAAGCAAGATGGAACAACAGTTGATGGTTGTTTTGACTGCTTTGGCAGCTTCTGTGTCAGCCATGTCATGAACTGATTTTCTTTAGAGGAAGAAAAATGTTAGGATGCCAGACAACCCTTCCCTCCCTCTCACTTAACTCCTAGGGAAGCAGTTCCATTCATCTGTATCTGAGCAGAAAGTCTGCCCACGAATTGGTTCACAGAGATAAATAAGGGTCTTTCTTCTGAGGGACCTGAATGACTACCCTTCCTGCAAGAGGTCCAGATGTTCAGGCAGAGCACAGTATAGTTGGGACTATAGAAATGAGACTGGGACCATTCCTGAATAACATTGGAGATGGAGCAGTTCAGAATTGTGGCTTTTTTTGTTTTAAATATTGAGTTGGAATAAAGAATTTGAGGGTTTTCATGCTGGTGAGGTGAAGTAAGGGCAGCTCACTGTAATGTCAGTGGTTGTCATCTTTAATAAATGTGTAGTCATTCCCTCTACCAGTACTCTAAAGTGCCTCAGGGCAGGACTATATCTTAGGAAGAAAAGTCTTTATAAATATATTTGAAATTCCAGTTGTACTCACTTAAATGAAATACTTATAAAGAACACCTATATCTCTCAGGTTAATTTCTTATTTTCTTTTTCTTTTTTTTTTGTAAAGAGATAAAGAGTTAATTTTATTTTTTCATCTAATTTTTTGGTTTTCCCCACTTAGTTGTATGTGTGGTGCTGGGGATCAAACCTTGGTCCTCGTGTACACCAAGCAAGCTCTACTGCTTAGCCACCTTCTCCAGCCCTCCTTGGGTTAGTTTCTAAGGTGATGACTTTTCTTGGTAAAATGTCATTTAGTGGTGAAAGGTTTTGCTTTATTTTAAAACTCTTTTCCTAGAGTAGGAGTCCTCCTCTTAACTCTGTGGCATGTACAGTTTTATGTACTTAGGCATGTTTGGTGCCATGTGCGGTCTGAAAGGTTGTAACTTTCATATTTCTGAAAATGTCAAATATGTCCCTGGAAGATCTGTGAGGTGCCCTCTTCTTTTCCTTCATCCCACAGTAAAGGAAATGATGCGGCCACTGATGTTGGACAACGCTCTGTCTGGCTTGAGGACATTCAGGCTCTGACAGGAGAAACCTTCAGAACAGATAAGAAGCCAGACCCTGCAAACTGGGAGTACAAGTCTCTCTACCGCGGTGATATAGCAAGGTACCATGATCTTTGTCCCAGATTTTTGCTGTAGGAATGGTTTCTTCCCCTCTGGGCTATCTCAGCATGTCTGTTTGCATGTCTTTCTCATAGATGGTGGTAGGTTTTATCCATTATTAAATTGTTCAGGTTCATCTTATTCTAAAATGGAACCTCAAGGTCAGGTCAAATCAATCTTATTTATCCTTCCTGCTTAAGATAGTGGCTTACAGAGTTGGTGTTGAGGAAATGTTTGTTGAATGAATAAATCTAAAAATACCTTATAATAATTAGTTGTGACAGAGTACCTGGAAATCATTTGGTCTAATCTATATGCCATTTGAAAAAGTAGCAGAAGCCTTGAGTTATTTAAAAGACTTTTAATGTAATGACTTTGGGACTGGAGTGGTGGCTCTATGGTTACAGTACGTGCTTAGCGTGTCCGAGTACACAGGTTCAAACCCCAGCCAGCACCCATGTACACAGCCCTTAAGTGTCATACCAACGAAAGCCATGTGAAAAACTCAATAAAAATTGATTTTCTCTGTATGTTTCTCTCTCACTGTCCTTCTCTCTTTAAAAAAAAAAAAAAACTAATGACTTTCCTTAAATTATTTTTAGCATTCACCACCAGATGATCATAAGAATAGGTGGTATTTGCTTCAGTAATGAGTTTGAACTTTTCCCCTGTAATCTGTCAACCAAAAATATTTGAGTAAGCCAGGCTGAGTAACTTGTGGCTATAATCCCAGCTACTCAAGACTGGGAAACTTCTGAGATCCTATTCTCAAACCAAAAAAATACTTGACAATATTTTGTAGGAAATGTGTGAACATAAAGAACAATAATACATGATCTGTATTCACAAACAGTGGGAATGCAGATTTTTTTTTTAAGAGAGGGAGGGAGAGAGAGAGAGAGAAAGAGAGAATCAATTTTATTTATTTTTTTCATCTGTTTTTTGTTTCTCTGACACTTAGTTGTGTATGTGGTGCTGAGATTAGAACCCAGGTCCTGTGTATGCCAGGCAAGTGCTCTACCCTCTCGGCAACTGTTCCAGCCCCATAAGTAATAAAATTTGAAGGTAGAGATTCCTGGAATATAAAGCCAAGAGATTACAGGGATGGTTATTCTTTATAGGCCAAATTTCAGTTTCCAGTACCATATTTTACCTCCAAATTTTAATCATTTTTCATTCATCCTGATGTACCTCAACACGTGAACAATTCCAGCTTTGTGATCGGTTATCTCAGTTGTTTTTCTTTGTGTGTTTATTGTGCATACTGTTGACTGAAACCTCATGACAGAGTAAAAGACTATCATTTAAAATTATATGCATTTATTTTTGGATTATTTTAATGTTGCCTGAAGTCTTGTTCAGTGGTCCATGCCCCCACGGGGTAGTGCCTCAGATATGGTGGACACCCCATAAAGGATGGGGAAGCCAGCAAACATGACTAGCAGGAGGTGCGTGCCATGGTCCTGTGTTCCTTTCACTTAATGTCAGCTTATCTGATGCTCACAGCTTCTCCTGGAGGAGGAGAATCTCAGAGAGGTTAAGGAACTGTTCAAGATCAGGCAGCCATGAAGCAGCAGGATTGGGATTTGGACCATGAAGTAAGGTGAGACTGTGTGGTAGGACACTTTGTGTAGTTGGAAGCAGAGGACCCAGGTTCTTATTCTGACTGGTGTTTATTAGCAGCACAATCCCAGGCAAGTTCCCTGCCTGTCTGAGCCTCTTTTTATTAATTTGTAAATGGGAAATGTAATTTCTGCAGTCAAAAATAAGAGATATTTGATATGGGTTAGAGATCGGTATGCACTTATAAAAGGTTATATTATTTTTAATAGTGGAGAAAAAGGAGAAAACATTACAAAGAGTGGCTCTTGAGGTTCTGCCAATGAATGGCACAGGTCTTAGTAAAAGGACGTGACCTTATTAATCTAAATTGGAAATGGTACTATTAAAAGGCCTAAGGCATCGTTGATTTCCTAGTAACTGAGGAGTTGTAAGTGAGGCTATCTTACCTGGCTTAACAGTGCTATGGCTGTTAGTGACTGGCTCTAGGAAGACATTGGCCTTCAGCACTCCGCATTGGTCAGAGAACTGTGTGTCCACCATGTCTGTGTCAGATACTGCCTTTCTGCTATACTTGAGAAGAGGCAAGGACGAACGGAAAGCAGCGAGCAGTCAGTGAGCATTTACTTAGGATGTGACTAGCTGCATGCACTCTGTGAGCACCAGGTGAAGGGCAGGTAATGGTAATTTGGCCTAAGCAGAGACATAAACATTTTCTTTTAAGCTTTGTTGAAATGTCCTTTGGAAAGTGGATTGAGACAGTGTTCTGTATGACTCAGGGAGGCAGAACCGGGACTGAATGGAAGTTCCAGGAGAGAGAGAACTGATTTTATTTATTTTCCATCTGACCTTTGTTTCTCTAACACTTCGAACCCAGGTCCCTGCGCGTGCCAGGCAAGCACCGCAACCATTGCTTTGCTCAGTTTTTGTTTTTACTTTTTAAAGTGTTTTTGACTTTTATTTATTTATTTATTTTTGGTACTGGGGATTGAACCCAGGGGTGCTTTACTGTTGAGCTACATCCTCAGCCCTTTTGATTTTTAAATTTTGAGACAGGGTCTTGCTATGTTGCTTAGGGTGTCGCCAAATTGCTGAAATTGGCCTCGAACATTGGATCCTCCTGCCTTATTAGCCTCCCGAGTTATTGGGATTAGAGGCACATGCCACTGTGCCCAGTTTTTAATTGGGTTGTTTGCTAACCACATACAGAAAAGTATAAATTTTCTTTAGTTTTGCCTGTTCAGTTAGTCATGTGTTGGTAACTCTGGGGACGCCTACGTGTTCCATAACAGCATTTTAGAACCCAGCCTCTTTTCCTCTGGAGTAGAAAATAGCCAAATGTAATTTCATTTGACATACTTTGTTTCAGGACTAAAAAAAGTCTTAGAGCTTTATGCTATTTCCTTAAGTACGGACACAGGACAGTGTTGAGAAAATGGGACTGATCTAGAAGACAGATGACCTGGGTTCCCAGCTCTCAGGGTGCTTATTTAGGAACAGTGTAAAAGAGGGGATGATGTTTTCTGCCTTGCTTGTCACATGTGGCTGTGATGATCAAATGACGTATGGATGTGACAGTACTTTAACCACAAAGCTTCAGGAAAATATAAATTACTAAAATCTAGACAAGCATGATCTGAAACTCAGGGAGATGTCAGCAGAGTTGAAGTGTTATAAGGTGAAGTCAGACCAGGAAGAAAATGCTGCTTGCAGATTCTCTGTGGCTCTAAATAGAAACAGTTTGAGGTGAAGTGAATTTGGATATATGTAGTGAACTTGAATAATAAAAGTTTAGGTCTAATGAGCCTTCAGGCACTTGGAGGTAGTGCACACATTCCCTCAGCACCTTTTTTTCCTTTTTCTATTAAAAGATACAAGAGGAAAGGAGACTCCTGCCTGGGCATTAACCCGAAGAAGCAGTGCATATCCTGGGAAGGGGCTTCCTCAGCAAAGAAGCGTGCACGCAGGCACATCGAACGCTATTTCACGAAGAGGAGCGTGGGGCTCATGAGTGTGGATGGAGTTGCTGTGAGCAGCGAAACTGTGCCTCCCTCCTCGGAGCCGGTCTTGTTTATCCCAGTGAAGGACATGGATGCGGTGGCTGCCCCTGTTACAACCTGGCTGAATCCTCTGGGGATCTATGATCAGTCAACCACACAGTGGTTACAAGGACAGGGTCCTTCAGAGCAAGAATCAAAGCAGCCAGTCTCACAGCCAGACAGAGAGAGTGCTGTTCTCAAAGCAAAGGTGGAGGAGTTTAATAGGAAAGTTCGGGAGAACCCTCGGGATACTCAGCTGTGGATGGCATTTGTGGCTTTTCAGGTAAGTGTTCCTGTCCTGATTCTCATATCTTGGAATAAATAGCGTTCCTGATTTTGGGTAGACCCATTTATTCTGCAGTACTTTTTGAGCTGCTGTGAGCAAGCCTGGCACTGAGTATATAAAGATCGTTAGGAGACAGCCCTTGCCCTGAGCTTGCTCAGGGTCCAGCGAGGAACAAATGCAGCCTTGGGTAGAAACGCAGTGACGCGTTATTTGGGAATGGAGTGACTTGCCACTAGGGAGGAAGAAGGACTGCCAAGGGAAGGTGAGATTGGAACAGAATCATTTTACTTTCTTTATTTTTGTGGTGCTGGGGATCAAACCAGGGTCTCATGTGCACTAAGCAAGCTCTCTTCCACGAGGAGTAGATATTCACCAGGCAGTGAGGGGTATTTCTGAAGTATGAACCACATAGGCCAGCATAGAGTTGTGAACAAAACAGGGCTGCTCAGAAAGTCACCTAGTAGAGCTGTCTGCTCCCTGCATAGATCTTTAAAATAGGTGGGTTTGTCTTTGGCCTTCATTCGGAACCACTCACAATCATTAGATACTGTGCCATGTTTGGCTGTCTTATTGGAAAGGCTGGCTCTTCAGAAAAGGTTTTCAAGGTTTGCTAGTTACTAACAATGAAGTCCAAGTTAAAAATGGCAGAGTAGGCCGGTCAGTCTGTTGCAGTAAACAGGAGACGAAGTATACCATGCTAGGTGAGACAGGCATCCTAAGAACAGAGTTTTCATGGAAAAAAATGATGAATAAGTGGTTATCAAGAAGGTAGAAACCCACTGGGGGTGGTGAGTGAGTCCCATGCTGTGGACACTCTGGAGGCCCCCATTCATTTGCATTAGTAAATTGGTGTTTTTGTCATTGAGGATGAGGTCATGAGGAGCCCTGGCCTGTATGCCATCGAGGAAGGAGAGCAGGAGAAGAGAAAGAAGTCCCTGAAGCTCATCCTGGAGAAGAAGCTGGCCATTCTGGAGCGGGCCATTGAGAGCAACCAGAGCAGCATCGATCTGAAGCTTGCCAAGCTGAAGCTCTGTGCGGAGTTCTGGGAGCCTGCCACGCTGGTCAAAGAGTGGCAGAAACTCGTCTTTTTACATCCCAACAACACGGTGCTTTGGCAGAAATACCTCTTGTTTTGCCAGAGCCAGTTTAGCACTTTTTCAATATCAAAAATTCACAGTCTTTACGGAAAGTGCTTGAGCACTCTGTCTGCTGTTAAAGATGGCAGCATCTTATCTCACCCTGCGCTGCCTGGCATAGAAGAGGCCATGTTTGGTAAGGAGATAACCAGATCAGTTGTGTGGGAGGAGCTAAAAAAAAGACCTACTTGGTTTCTTTTAGAAAAGTCTAAATTGTCAGAGGTGATTTAAAAAAAAGAAGTTAGGACTCTGGTTGATTATAATAGATTCCTCTCCAGCTCTCCAAGTAGGTATGTGTACATGTGTATATGCGGTGGGAGTTAATGTTTAGAGTTAGTAGCTTGGAAAATATCACCGGACAGGAAGTTACAACTTTTGTACTTATTAGTCCAGCAATAGGTATCAGTACAGCTATCAGTAGTCTTAACAGTTGCAACTTGAGTGACAGGGTCTCTGGCAATAATGTACCTGAGGTGCCCTGCTGACTACAAAGATAGGTTCATTATGTATAATTATCACGCTGTTAGGGTTTTGGGCATGTCCCAAAGGAGCTTAGAATATAAATTTCGGCAGTAACAAGAAACAAGAAGCAGCATGTTGCGCAGGAACTGGAGAAATCTATCGCTCTTCAGTTTGGATCTGGTGTGACTGGGTATATATATATTCCTTTACCTCTGAGTTCCAGTTTCCCCATCAGGAACAATAGGATACCATCTGCTTTCCAGGACTGTTGTGCACATGAGTGAGATAATACGAGTGAGTCCAGCCCAGAGTGTGGCATGTAACAGGCATTGATTTGATTGAATCTCCTGTTGTTATTACTTTTAGCCTCTAATACAAACATTGCTAAAGAAACTATAAACATGAACCACATTAACGTAAAGAATCTCATATTTGGGGCTGGATGGAGGTGTTGGGAGTTAGTGCTTAGCATGTATGAGGCCCTAGATTTTTTACTCCCCAGCACCAAAAAATAAATTAAAGGGGTATTTTTAAAAAGTCTTGTATTTGAAATTATTTATGATATGCTTAAGTAGCTTGATGTTATTTAGTAAATGGAATTATACCACACTTAAAAGGAACTGAAAATTTCAAACAGAACCTTGATTTGTTCCCTGAGGACTCTGACTGCATGATGCAAATGGCTGGGGAATAATGCCCTCTAGTGGTTAGTCTGACAAAAATCTATGTCATCCTTTTCCTACAAGTGACAGCTAACACTCAGATCAAACTCTTGACTTATTTTTAGCAGAACTGTTCTTGGATTGTAGTTCTGTTAGTCCTTTTAAATCAGGATAAGTGTGTGTTACGGCTTTGACTGTTCACAGGAATTTCTGGCAAAAGATGTTCTTGGTGTTCAGTTGCTTGTTTTGAGTAGTCCCGTTCTTTCCCTCAGTGGTGTCAGCAAGGGCTTCTTTCTTTTCCCTGTTGCAGGTCTCTTTCTTCAGCAGTGCCACTTTCTGCGGCAGGCTGGCCACTCGGAGAAGGCCATTTCTCTGTTCCAGGCAATGGTCGACTTCACCTTCTTCAAACCTGACAGTGTGAAAGATCTGCCTACCAGAGCACAGGTACTGGGCTCTGCTCACATGAGCAGTCTGCTTCTCAGAAGGACTCCACTGAGCCAAGGAAAATCCCATGGCGAAAGTGTGAAATGCAGATAGATGGCATGTGAGGACTCTCATCCCCCACCCATGGCCCTTGTCTGCATGAAGGTCATCTCCAGCACTCAGAGTGGCCATTGGCATGCATTGCCACTATCTTGTTCTCATGTGTCCCAGGCTGGGTGTTGCGTGACTGGCCCCGTTAACTCTTCCACTGCTGCCATGCTTGCTAGAGTTACACATGAAGTTACACGTCGCCGCTCTGTCAACACCAGTACCCCTCGAGACAGAGTTCGTCTTGTAGGTGACAAATGAACATTGGTGGTGTTTGTTATGTGAAGAAATGAAAAGGTCTTATCAGAGGTGTGCATGTAAGAAAACCCCCTCTTCCCTTTCTCCATGGAAGAAAACTGTTTTCTGCTTTGCAGAGGGTCCAGGGGGAGAAGGATAGGATATGAGAATTTATGGTGACCCTTCAGAAGTCTGTCTTGTGAGGCCAATGTCCGCCCCCTATGGACATTTTATGAGTTGCCAGTAAAGAACCATTTTTATCACAATGTTACCTCTATTAATCAGTTAATATTGGTGTAACAGACTATTAATAAGCTAGACATTTTTTTTTTAAAGAGAGGACAGTGCGAGAGAGAGAGACAGAATCAAGTTTTAGTTTTTCACATGGCTTTTGTTGCTCTGACACTTAGTTGTGCACGTGGTACTGGGGTTTGAACCCATGTACTTTTGCATGCTGGGCAAGTGCTATAACTGCTGAGCCACTGCTCCAGCCTCCTTTTTTTCCCCTTTCTTTTTTTCTTTTTTCTTTTTTTTTTTAAAGAGAGAGAGAAAATCAGTTTTATTTAGTTTTTTGCATGGCTTTCGTTGCTCCAGAGACTTTGTTGTGTGCGTGGTGCTGGGGTATGAACTCGCATACTCACGCATGCAGGCAAGTGCTGTAACCACTGAGCTACCACTCCCGTCCCTAATTTTAAGATATATTTTGATATTTATGAATATGCTGTGCTTTACAAGAGATTCTTAGCTGATTCTTGGGGCACTGTGGGCTGGGATCTGAATCCCTCTGCTGAGATTCGCCCTGTGATGAGAGCAGTTACTGCTGGGAGGAGGGTACAGTGACTGCGATGCATGAAGACTACTGCTCTACTGCCCTCCAGTGTCCAGGGATCATGAGCTTGAGGTTTTGAATATGAACAGTGACAGTGTGTGTGTTTCCAAAGCATTTATGTGACAACTTCGGAATGAGACTTTTTTTTTTTTGGTACCGAAGACTGAACCCAGAAGCCATATCCCCAGCCCAGCCCCATTCTTTTTTTTTTTTTCCCCCAGCCTCATTCTTACAATTTTGAAACAGGGTCTCATTCAGTTGCTCAGAGCCTTGC
Source organism: Aplodontia rufa (assembly GCA_004027875.1). Lineage (NCBI taxonomy): Eukaryota > Metazoa > Chordata > Mammalia > Rodentia > Aplodontiidae > Aplodontia > Aplodontia rufa. Next base: position 50,349 of record PVKS010005378.1, on the reverse strand, counting down.
TAAATTGCTGGGGCTGGCTTTGAACTTGCCATCCTCCTGCTTCAAGCCTCCTGAGCAGATGGGACCACAGGAGGCCAAAATGAAACTTCTTATTTAATAATATTAACAATGTTCCATCTTGCTTCTATGACTGAGAGGCATTGTTAGTATAAACACATTAATAGTTTGTGTAATGAAACAATCTGATACCATGGAACTGTGTTTCTGTGGAAAATATTAACTGGTTATAACCATTTATTACACTATTTAAAAAAAATTCCTCTTGAGTATACATTCTTCAGTCACTTTCACAAGAGCAAACCTGTGAAGAGAGCGTGGTCTTCCCAGCCCTCTCTGGGGTGCCTGCACATGCTGGGAGTTAGGGCTCAGGTCAGCACACTTGGCTGCCCCTGCCCTGACTGTCCCAGTGACTGTTCCTCCCAGGCTGCACACAGCTCTGTGACTCTTGGTCTGTGCTGTACCCCTTGGAAACCTGCTTGTCCTGTATGTAAAAGGTTTTCTACAAAGCTTCATGGGAGTAGGCTGTTGGCTCACTTTTAAAGTCCATGATCACGTTCCTGCACAGAGCTGCGGACACGTTCTGTTCCGTGGGGAATTGCTTACTGCTGATGAGCTGGCTTCCACACTGCAGACCACATGAATGGAGGAGGGCCCATGGGGCCCGGCTTTAAAACGCAGGCTGTTTGATTCTCAGCACGCCTCCCTTCTGCATATCTGTGCCAGCAAGCATTTATTGAGTCCTTACTGTGTGTTGAGCTCTGTGTCAGGGTTAGAATAGAGTGACCTAAGATGTGCCTATCCTCTCAGGGGCTCACATCGCTGAAATTTTCAATTCCCTTCCCCTGAAAATGTCTTTAAAGCAACGCGACTTCTGTCTGTTAGGGCATTAAGTGGCATTAAAGGAGCAGGCAAAGCCACTGAAGAATAGAACTGGGGTACTACTCCCTAGCTACAAGCCCTTGTCACCAAAGTTTGACAAATGAAGTCTTTTTGTCACCTAATCTTGGGAGTTTCATCCCTTCACATTTGCCATATTCGATTCGTTAGACGTCACTACGAGCTCCACCCATGCTCAACAGTGTGCATACCAAGGCAGGTGAGTGGTGGTAGGGTCTGTCTGCCTACCCCACTGGGTCATTCTTTTTCTGTTTCGGCGTGTTTCATGTGTTGACTTGGCAGCGCACATGGCTTTAGGAATCTGCACCCCTGTCATGTCCACCAGCACTTATTTTTCCCAGTGACCCAGCAGTTTTGTACACAGCAGGCCAAACTTCTGTTTTTCTTGTTTTTGTTTTTAAACCTAAAAGGTGGAATTCTTTGAGCCATTTTGGGACAGTGGAGAGCCCCGGCCTGGGGAGAAGGGAGCCCGAGGCTGGCGGGCGTGGATGCACCAGCAGGAGCGAGGAGGATGGGTGATCATCAACCCAGGTAAGGCGCCTCCTGGTGAAGGAGGGTGTGTCGTTTTCTTCTGGAGTTTGTTTCAGCATTGTCATGATCGTTTGTTTATCAGTTGCTTAAGAAGATTGTACTAAATCAGAATGTCAGAAACACGTTAAGGAGATTTCATGGGAAAATAGACTGTTTGCTGGAGGCTCTGGAGCACTCAGCACCCCTTGCCTCTAGCCTGTAGCACTCTGAGGGCTGAGTTTACGGAGAAAGGATGCTCCTGGAGAAGCCAGCTTGTTGGCCTCTCCTCCACCTCCCATTCTTTCTAGTGTGTCTAAGATGGTCTTTTTATTCTTTTGGCAGCATATAGATCAGTAGATCCTTTTTCCCTTTTTAGGAGTATTGCAAAGTAATTATTAACTTGCATTTGTATAGCTGTCATTCTACGTGACTCCAGAGTACTTTCCAGATTTAAACTCGGACACAGAGCTATACAGTAGAAATACAGCGCAAGCCACATGTGTGATTTCAGGTCTTCTAGGTGCCACATTAAAGAAGTAAAAAGAAACAGGTGAAATTACTTCAATAATGCATTTCAGTTGTAATCAGTAGTTTAAAATTATTATTATTTTTTCATTATGGCAAATCTTTGATTTATTTGAAGCAATTCAGTTTCAAAAACTTTAAGTTACAGTGGTCACAGAAAAATCAGGGAATAGAAACAATAAAAGAATGATCAGAAGTACTATTATCTTTGTTTTTTAACAATGTCATGGCTTTATTCAAAAACACAGTTGCACAAAAGTATTAACTTCAAAGTTTTAAAGGAGAGATTCTTAAAGAACTTAACACACTATATGCATACTGCCATACAAAGAGCATTAAAACAGGACCCAAAACTTCTGCAAAATATAACCCCCTTACGTATTTGCATGAAAATACCACCTACAAAGCTGAATAGTCCTTAAAAGTTATATGGAGGCTCATTAGTGTTGTTTTCAAATCAAAGAACTCTAATTTTGATTGTACAATAAGATGATTGATAGTCAATATATGGATTTCATTTTAAAGTAACTTTTATAATCTGGCCTACTATGTAATGGGACTAAAGCAGGGCATTTCCACTGTTACAATAGGAGAAGAAAATGCTTATCTCTTGTAGTTTCTGATCCTCCATAAACTTATTCCAAGTGTTTTATTTCAGTCAGTTGTGCAACTGTTTGTTTCTCCACAAATAACCTTAATTTTTTACTTTAAAATGCCAAGTCATACATTTTAAACTAAAAAAACAAAAAGCAGCAGTACTTAGTAGTTTAAATGTGTCCCAATAGAGAAGCACAACTTCAGTTAATTTACTGACATGAAATAACTTTTAAAAACTTTACAAATACTCAAGAAAAAAATTTCAGATAGCCAAGATTAAAAAAGCAATTGCCTTGAACATGGAGCCTCAAGACAAAAAGGGAGATGTGCTCGTCTGCTCGTATTTTATTTAGTAGTCTTGTAAGTAAGCGCACACACTTAACCCAGATGTTCTGCTTTAACGGGCATTCACTTGAAAATAAATCTTGACTTTAATATTTAGTCCCAGATATTTATCCAGCTGCCTGTGTTCCAGTTAAATGCCATATCTGGTAATGTTTTAAAAACTGTAGGAATAACTAAAGGGTCTACTCAGAAAAGTTACAAACACTGTGCACAGGACTGGCATCCAGATCACTTGGGAAGCCAACTTGAAAATTGGACTTGAATGTTTCATTAATTATCAGCAGGCACAGTTATCATCAGAACACTGATGCTGCCTCCAAAAGTCTCTGCTGCTTTCTTGATCCTACTGATATGGTTTTACATGTTGTCAGCCAAGGAAGATTTCCAGTAAGCAGAGCTTGCTGCATAAAATTGTATCAATAATATTTATATCTCAGAAAATTCTCAGTTTCTTCCACTGTTTGTTTAAAACCCAGGCAGGTGGTTGAGGTACAAGACTAAAGGTTTTCTGGGTATCAACTTTCTTTAGGGGTAGAGAGAGAGGAGTGAAACAAAAAAGGAAGGTGAGCGATCATAAAGACATTGCTGAGAGGAGAAAAAAATACACTTCTAAAATAAACCAAACCAAATGTGGCATGTCGTGATCTCGGCCTGAGAAAAGGGCCTACCTGGCGTGTCTCTGCACTCAGAATAAGCAAGTTTTCATTCAAAAATAAAATCTTACCATTCACCGCAAAATCCATGTACTATGTTACTGACTAGAACCGTTATTTTGCCTCTATTTTCCAACTTAATTCATGTGACCAAAAAAAAAAATCCAAAACCCTGAGCTATTAAACAACAACAACAACAAAACAGTCAGTGCCTTCAAACTAAAGATCCCTGGATCACCTCTAAAAACAACAGTCAACTTATTCAAAGACCAGTGTCATTTCATATTATACCTGAATGTAATTTGTTAATTTATAAATAACTTTAAAATCTTATGAATGAAATGCACCAGACTTTACCTTTCTAAAAGCAATCATGTATTAATTATGGACTAAGCATTACTAATGGACTGGAACTTGAATTAGAAAAATTAAGATCTTATATAGAATTGCTAGAGAATTTCTTTTTTCTTTCTTTCTTTTTTTTTTAAATGAAAGAGGGGACAGTGAGAAAGAATCAATTTTTATTTAGTTTTTCACATGGCCTTCGTTGCTCTGAGACTTCGTTGTGTATGTGGTGCTGGGGTTGGAACTCGTGTACTTGTGTGTGACAGGCAAGTGCCGTAGCTGCTGAGCCACTGCTCCAGCCCGCTAGAGAATTTCTTAATGGGGAGAGTGTCAATGAAACGTTTTTTACATACAAAATAATCATTAACAGGCTAGTAAGTCTTAATTGGAATAAGGCAAAAATAGTAAAACCACACTTTTCCTATGAAGTTACACATTATCTTCCGTAGGAATAACTATCATACATGAAGAAACAAGATGTGATCACTCTGCACGCCCAGGAATGTCAGGGAACCTGGTTTTAGAATGATCTAATCTCGTTCTTCCTCTCCATCATCTTCAGCATCTCGTTTCCTCTTCTCCCCCCAAGACCTTCCTCTTCCTCCTCCTGTTCCTCTTCTTCAACATTGTTGACATCCTCTTCTTCATTCTGAATTTCTCCTTTGATCAAGTCTGAGAGGGCCACTTCTGCCCCCTCCCACTTCTGAGCCTGCTTCATCTTCCTTTTCCTCTTCTTTTTCTCATAGGTGGGCCAGCTTCATCTCCATCCTCCTCCTCCTCCTCCTCAGAATTAGGTGCTTCATAATCCTCCTGATCAAATCCATCTGAGTATGTGATTTGTTGCAACAGTTCAAAATACTTTCTCTGTAATCTTACAAGTTTGTGATCTCACAGTTAAACAAGCCAAGACTTACCAAATTTTAAGATTTTGCAGAGCTTCTACTATACTGAGGTCTTTGATTTTTTGGCCCCCTCAGATTGAGAAAGGTAAGATTTGGATGTTTTCTGCCAGGACTTCCAAGCCTCCAGAAATTATATTGTCACTGAGTTCCAACTGGGAAGCTGGGTCAGTGAGCTTAATTCCACATTAGCCATACTCAGAAACTCTTTTTAAAAGTGTCATTCAGGCCTTCAGTTTCCCCACTGACACACAGGCAATTATCGAGAACCAACTCTGTCACCTCCTGTGGGGCTCTGTTCCTTAACTCCACGTTAGTCCTCTTCTTTTCATGTCCTCCACCCCTTTCTGCTGCTACTCTCCTTTCCCCTTTCCTGTTTTTGGCACTACCCCCAACCCTAAACTTTTAAGATTTGGAAATGAATGAAAAGAAACACAAATATAAATGCTGTCTACTACCAAATAGATGTGGGAGAGAAAGAAAGAATAGCAAATGGAGTCCAAGTAGTTGGGACCTGGCTGCCCCCACTTCCTGTCCACCTCCCCCCCCCCGCCCCCCGCCATGCACGCGCACACCGGTAGTTCTTCCCCTTGAGTGGCTGCTCAGAGACTCAGTATTTAAAAACTGAGATGCCTTGTGCTTTCTTCTCTTCATGCTAACTGCTTGAAAGTTGGAGTGTTTCGCACCGAGAGCACACTCCATTCAGACTAGCACCCTTCCCAGTGCTCCACAGCCCCGTGCTCACAGTTGCTGCTCTTCTTAGATGCTCAGTATCTGCTTCTCTCTCTCCATAAAGCAGTTTTAGCATAGAGGGAAGTCTGCCTTGGTTTCATCGAAAGTACCAGGGGAAATTGGTGGACAAGGACTCGGGTGCTGGCTCCTAACTGAGGCTCAGCGTGCCTCTTCTTCTAGCATGGCCTTTCTTGGCCCTGGTTTCTTTGCCTGCAGATAGCAACCTTGGGTTGGGTATACTCTGCCTGGTGGCTCAGACCTCCAGGCCAGGTGGCCTCTGCTGCTGCCAAGGAGGGAGAGGGGCTCTTCTGGAGTTGTGGGGTTCACTTTGCTCTGGGTGCCTTCAGGTGAGGACCATGCCTCTTGGGGAGCTGTCGGAGGCTCAGCTGTTTAGATTTCCCTTGAGTGTTATTTTCCAAAAAGTCCTGGAGCCAGTCATGAGGCTAGCTAGGGGCTTTCTGTATGAAGGCACACAGTCTGCGTGTGGGATGGAAGGTGGTTGATCAGCACTCTTGGCCACAGAGGTGATGTGAGAAAGGACCATAAAAATGGAAGTCTTAAAATTAGCTCTTCTTTATCTGAGTGACAGACTCAGCATGGGTCTGTTTTAGGCTGGTTTTTGATTTGTTGAGGAGCTGGACTATTGTGATGTATAGTATCTATTATAAAGTTGGTCACATTATGCATTTTTGTAATGATAAAGTAGCGTTCTTATAGCACCCTCCAGAGCTAAGGTTACATTGTTTCTGTGTTGAGTGTCCAGATGTCTCTGATGGTCACTCATAATCAGACGTTAGGTTAGCTTTCTCAGAAAGTTGGTGAGTGTGGAGACCTGGACTTTTAGTATCAAGTTAGGAACTGTGTTTTGGCATTTCCCTTCCCTGAGCTTTCCAGATGTTTCCATTGTAGAGACTTCTACTGCATTTAATTAATTTCTTTCTAGTGAATTTAATGGGAATCTTTCAAGAAACTATGGGATCATAAGAAAGATTTGTAGTTTTCTTGTTTCCAGAAGATGAGTTGATAACCATTTTTGTTTTTACTTTTAAGTTTTCTCATCAAGGGGGTGGAAATGTTTGCCTGGCATGCACAAGGATGTGGGGTCAAACCCCAGCACTACATACATAACGAAGTGTTGGAGAAACAAAAGGCAGATGAATAAATTTTATAAAAAATGATTCTCTCTCTCTCCACCGTCTTTAAAAAGAAAAAAAAAAGTTCTCTCATCCACCCTGAGAAACTTGGCATTGAGAAGGTGGTTGGGATTTCATCGCAGGTTTGAGATTTTCTTCTTCATATATCACGTCTCATTTTTATTTCTTGTTAGTCTGTAATTAATATATAAACCATGTAATCTGTTTTTTTTTTGTTGTTGTTGTTTGTGGTGCTAGGGATTGAACCCAGAGCCTTATACATTCTAGGCAAACACTCTACTATTAAGCTATGCCCCCAGCCTTTTAAGAATTTTTTTTAAAAATTTTGAGATGGGGATCTCACTGAGTTGCTGAGGCTGGCCTGGAACTTGTGATCCTCCTGCCTCAGCCTTCCAAGTTACTAGAATTACAGGTGTGTACTACCATGCTTGGCTTGAATTTTTAATGTAATAAATTCAGGAGTTTTTTTTTTTTTTTAAGAGAGAGGGACAGTGAGAGAGAGAGAGAGAGAAAGAATTTATTTAGTTTTTCATGTGGCTTTTGTTGCTCTGACACTTCATTATGTACGTGGTGCTGGGGTTTAAACCCGTGTCTCGTGCATGCCAGGCAAGCGCTGTAACTGTGGAGCTACCGCTGCTCGAGCCCCTTGTAGGAGTCATTTAAAAGTGCGTGTTTTTTCTTTTAAGAGTTTAAAAGATTACTTTAATTGTAGAAGATGATGAGGAATAAATTTTAGTTTTTTACTTTGAGAAATTCAGAAGAACATGTAAGTACAATATTGGATTTTAAAATGCTGATATACATTATGCATTTAAATTATTTGGGGTTTTTGTAATTTTTTTATTTTGAAATACATATAGATTCACAAGAAGCTTAAAAAAAAAGGTACAAAGTAGTTTTGTGAACCCCTTGCTCATGTCTACCCAATGGGCAGTGGAGTTTCACAACTAGGGAGCTAATATTGGTGCAGTCTGCACAGTGTGTGTGTGTGTGTGTGTGTGTGTGTGTGTGTCTCCGTGTCTCCTAGGCACTTTGGTCACATGTAGCTTTGTGCAGTCACCACCACAGTTGTGACACAGATCTGTTTCATCACCATGAAGCTCTCTGCCTCCCCTTTTCAGTCACCCTGCCCCCTCAAACACTGGCGACCTCATCTTCCCCACCTGCCGCTCTGTGCCCTTGAGCACTAACTCCCCCTTCCTTTTCCCTGTGGCGTCGCCATTCTTTCTAAGAATTTGAGTGCTTTAGTAACCTCAAACAAAACTCATGTGATTATTTGTCCTTCTGTGACTAGCTCATTCCACTTACCATAAAGTCCTTCACATTCACATGCTTTGTGCATGTGTGGGAATTCCCCATTCTTTTAAGGTTCTGTGTGTGTACCACATTTGTTTATCCATTCTTTTGTTGATGGACCCTTGGGTTGCTTTGCCTTTGGTGGCGGTTAATGCTGTCATGAACATGGATGTGAAATACCTATTTTTAGGGTATTTCAGGCTTTCAGTTCTGCTGGGTGTGCAGAAGTGGAAATGCCCAATCACATGGTAATCCTCCATTTACCTTTTTGAGCTCTTCTTACTGTTTTACAGTGACTGTACCATTATGCACTCCTGCCATCAGTGCACAAAGGCGCCAGCCTTCCACATTTTCTTCAGTGCTTGTTTTCTGTGTAACTTTCAGAAATTGACTTTTGTTTCACTTAGTGCAAGTCCTCTGAGATATGTGCGACTTATTGTGTTTGTCAGTAGTTTGTTCATTTTTATTGCTGTGTATTATTCCTCTGTATTGTTGTATCACATTTTAGCTGTTCACTTACTGTGGGATGTTTGGGTTGTTTCCAGCTTGGGGTTGTTATGAATAAAGCTGCTATGAACATTAGTGTATAGGATTTCATGTGAACATAGGTGTCATTTTTCTGCCTGAGAGTGCAGTTATGGTAAATGTGTATTTAGTTTCATAAGAAGCTGCCAAATCTATGTGGCTGTACCCTTTTATATTCTCTGTTTACTTTTTTTTTTATTAGATGACTATGGAGTTACAATTGAGGGGGAAACATTGTCAAACAATCAAGAACAAATGTATATATACTTAGTTATCCAAGGCTAACAACGCCATGTCATGGATGCCCAGCTTGGGTTCCTCATGTTGCTGTTTTCCCCAGAAGACCCCCTGAGTTAAATGGATATCTCACGGAGATCAGAGATCTCCTTCTGAGATGATTCCCCCATATTCCCACCCTCCAGTCTCCTAGATATTCTTCCTAATCCCTCCCCCCAGCCTGTCCCCCACCCTACGCCACCTGGTATCCTAGGCAATCATCCCTCTGTTGTGTTGAGAATCATACAATTTGAGGTTATTATTAGCTTAGCCATCTAACATACTGCTTCCCGATGTATTCTAGCTTCCACAGATGAGAGAAATGAAACCATTTGGCCCTTGAGTGTCTGGGATGGGGAGACTTCACTTAGCATAATTCTTTCCATGTCCATCCATTTGATTTCCAAAGCCATAATATCATCTTCTCTAATGGCCGAGTAATATTCCATTGTATATATGTATCAGAGTTTTTGAATCCACTCGTTGGATGAGGGGCATCTGGGTTGGTTCCATAATCTAGCTATAGTGAATTGAGCTGCTATAAACATTGATAAAGCCACATCACTATAATATGCTGATTATAACTCTTTTGGGAAAATACCCAGGAGTGGGATAGCTGGGTCATAAGGTGGTTCCATCCTTAATTTTTTGAGGATTCTCCACACTGCTTTCCATAGTGGCTGAACCAGTTTGCAGTCCCACCAGCAGTGTGACACAGTGTTCCTCTTTTCCCACAGCCCCTCCAGCATCTGTTATTGATTGCCCTGTTTACTTTTTAATATTGAACTCTGCAAGCAACTGAGATTTTTCTCCTCTTCCATTCTGCATGTTCAGAATTAAATAACAAAGAGAAATTACTGAATATCGTAAATGGACAATGGACTCATTTTTAATCAAGTTCAAGTGATGTCATAATTAATGATAAGGCCACTGGCTAAATATTCTGATGGTTTAAGGGAATCTAAGCCAGTGCAGTCACTAAATGCCACTTAGCACTCTAAAACTGTTGTCCAAAGTAGTGATCTCTAGTTACATGTGACTCTAAAATTAATTAAAATGAAATGAAATGAATTCATTTACTTTTATTAGTGACATTTCAAGTACCCTGTAAGTCACATGTAGCTAGTGGCTACTGTATTAGTATGGAAAAGAGGATTTTTACCACCACTGCAGGAAGTTTTTTAGGACAGTGCTATTGTAGAATATGTACCATTCTCTTTTTTGCTCTGGTAGCATTTCAAATCATCTGATTCCCTCATCTTTCCTGCCTGTTCTCTCTGAACCTTGGGAGAATCCCTGGTTGCGGTGCCTGGGAGGCTGGCCTGGCTCTGACTCATCTCAGTGCAGCAGGTGCCCACATGGTACCTGGCACAGCAGGCTGACTGGGTGGCCGTGGGAGTTTTATATGTTGCTTAGGTGAACTGGAAGTTTCATTCTTGTCTAGATGAGGATGACGATGAACCAGAAGAGGATGACCAGGAGATAAGAGAGAAGACTCTGCCCCGGTGGCAGATCTGGCTTGCTGCTGAGCGTTCCCGAGACCAGAGGCACTGGCGGCCCTGGCGCCCTGATAAGACCAAGAAGCAAACTGAAGAAGACTGTGAAGATCCTGAGCGACAGGCACGTGCCCCGCGTTGCCGGAGGGAGCTGGCTTGGGGTCTTTGCTTTCGTCATTTCCGTTAGGCCTCCTGATCTAAAAGAAGTCGCTAGGGCTGCCCTAGCACTTGGCAGGCTCTGGAGGTGCTGGCCTGGTCCTGCGCATGTCTTGGGAAACCTCCCCCCCGCCCACTATCAGGATAGAATTTCCCTGGCATTTGGCCGTGAGAGTGTTTATTGGCACTTGACCAGGGAGATCCAGTTGCCTGGTGGAAAGGTGGGTGCTCGTGGTCACCCCTTCAGGGATTGTCTTCCAGGACATTTAGCTAACTTTTCGTGTGGAACCCTGTGGCCTCAGGTTCTAAAAATCTGGACTACTGTCCTAGATTCTTTGTCCACTTCCCTGCCTGTTCTCTTGGATCCATGGGGATGTAGCGGTGGGATGTGACTCTGGAAGATAAGAGGATCAGCATGGAGAGACCCTAGTAGGACGACAGTGGGCACGCAGCTTGACTTGCTGAAGAAGGGGCTGGTGTTGACTGAATAGCTGTTGAGTCCAGACACCTCACTGTGTCGCCTCGTTTCCTGTTACATGGCTTGGTGTGTGTGCTCCATGCCTCGGGGTTAGCAGCTATGCAGGTTTTAAATTAAAATGAGGGAGGAGGTGCTCTTTTGATGCCTGGTGTTGACCATGTTTTACAAGATGCCAGCTTTACTGCTTGGTGAGATGTGTTGTAGAACAGATTTTTCTCAGTGACAAGGCTGTGTGACCCTCCAGTGACTTGCCTTGAAGGTGGGGACTTCTGCCTCTTGTTCACCACTGTGTCACTGCTGTCTGGAGCAGTCCTTGGATGTTGAAGAGTTGTTTATTGATGCTGGATCATAAAAGTCCCGCGGTGCCAGCCACATTTGAGGGGTGACGAATAGGCCAGAGTGGAGTTAAGAAGTGGGGATAGGGAGCTGGAGCGGTGGCTCAGTGGTTATAGCACTTGCCTGGCATGCGGCAAGTACATGGGTTCAAACCCCAGCACCACGTACACAACTAAACGTCAGAGCAACGTAAGCCATGTGAAAAACTCAATAAAAATTGATTCTCTCTGTCTCTCTCTCTCACTGTCCTTCTCTTTAAAAAAAAAAAAAAAGAAGTGGGGATAGAGAAGCCCCTGCTCTCGGGCAGGAGGGTCAGCTTCCAGGGACCCTCAGTTCAGCCTGCTGTGTGAGATCTGTCACCGGAGGCTTCCCTGGGTGCAGCTCAGTGTTTTGAGGAGAGCAGGGTCTTTTTTTGGTGTTTGAGGATCTTAAGGCGTTCACAGCTGATCTTTGGGAAGTTGGTTCTCAACTCAGAATTCTCCCTGCCCCTGGAAGCTGATTTCTGGAGTACACTGCTGCTGGGAGCAGTTTCTTGTCATTCAGCCTTTTTTCTAATCCGGGCCTGAGGGAGAAAAGCTTTCAGATTAGTTGATGGTTTGATTCCTTGAGCCCCAGGTTTATTATGCTTGCGTTTTGGTTCCCTCTGTTGAGAGCCATGGAGACCAGCGAGACAAACAACACCTTGAGATGAAGGGTAGTGGTGTCCTTGGCCTTTCGTTTTAAGACATACAGAAATCGGCAGGACATGTGTGTTAGCGTTAGACTCTGAATTGCTCTTGATGTGGTCCACTGCCCTTGTCATTTCCTGCTTACCCAGGCCTGTTTATCTGCAGTTTTCATTTCTCAACAAAAATTTGTGCAAAAAGTCCACAAATAATAAATCCACCCCAAAATATAAATGTTTCACAGTTGTGATTTGTCAGAGTAACTAAGCTAGCATTATGTGTGTTTTGAAGTGAACGTGGTCTGGGTTTCCTGTGAATCCAGCAGGAGTCTTTGGAAGTTGTTGGCTTGAGCCTGTTTGTGCCTTCCCTCCTTTCCAGGTGTCCCTGGATGTGTGAAAGTGGTAGTGGCATCTTGGGCTGTTACAAGTTCTCCAGCTGTCCAGGTGGCCTTGAGAGCCCTCCAGCTTTTTTATATTTTGCAGCAAACTTAGTTTCTATTTAAGATTTATTTTAATTTGAATACTGTTGAATTGTTAGTACATCCATATAAAAGAATTGTGGAGACTTGTGGAGACTTGCGTTTGTGGAATTCACTGAATGGGGCACTTCATTTTGCCTTTGGCGTAGGTGCTGTTTGACGATATTGGACAGTCTCTGATCAGACTCTGCAGCCCAGATCTTCAGTTCCAGCTGATAGAGGCCTTCCTGCAGTTCTTGGGTGTGCCTTCTGGCTTCATGCCTCCAGCCTCCTGCCTGTACCTGGCCATGGATGAGAACAGCATCTTCGACAGTGGACTCTGTGATGAAAAGCCCTTGACTTTTTCCAGCCCGCCATTTTCTGGCGTCGGCTGCATTGGCTGCATGGACCGGTTGGGCAGTCTTCGCTGGACCAGGGGTCACAATCGAGAGGGCGAGGAGTTCATCCGCAACGTCTTCCACCTCGTGATGCCTTTGTTTTCAGGCAAGCAAAAGTCTCAGCTCTGCTTCTCCTGGTTACGGTACGAGATGGCAAAGGTAACTCCAGCTGCGTCCTCCCCACGTCTGGGGCCTTTTCATTTCACATCAGCGTTATAGATGGCATTGCAAGGCCCCGGGTGCTCCTCCAGGAACTGTACCGCAGCACCTCCTTCTGTGACCCTTGAAGGCACTTGTGTGTGGCTGCCCCTTAGGGTCACAGGGAGAGGAGGAAAGCAGGAGCCAGTCCAGTGCTCTGTGGCCTGAGCTGTCACGTGGCATCTTGTCTTGCCAGATGCCTGTAATGATCCGGGCAGTTAGTGTTAAGAACCCGCATGAGCTTAAGCAGGGTTAGAGGACTGAAGTGCTTATTAGAGTAGATGAAATAAGCTACTCACTTATCCTGCGCTTTATAACTGTCTGCTCAGTGTGTCTCAGTCTGCTGCTGCTCTGCCCTCTGCTGGCCACAGTTAATGTTGGCTCAACGTCCACAGTTCTGAAGCTGGTTGTAGCTTATTCACACCAGGTTGAGTTAAAATGGTGTCTTTGATAAAATGTGGTGGCCACACATCTTTGAAGAACATATGAAGTGTATCAGCTTTGTTTATAGAGCTTTAAAATGGGAACCTGGATGTCTTAATGTTGGGATTCCTGAGGCCTTGGTAAAATTCTGGTTTCATTTCCAGCTCACAGAGCCTTGGTGTTTACCAGATACACAGTAAAGGAAGTGTAGATGCCTTGGCACTGTGAGTGCTTTCTAAAGTTGACAATACAAAGAAATTACTTGAAAATTACAGAGCACCGGGAGCCATTCTTTGTTTCTTTTTACCTGTAGGTCACGTGGTGTCTGCACACTAAAAACAAGAAGAGACTAAAGTCACAGGGGAAGAACTGCAAAAAACTAGCCAAGAATCTCCTTAAAGAGCCAGAAAACCGCAATAATTTTTGCCTCTGGAAGCAGTATGCACATCTGGAGTGGTTGCTTGGCAACATAGAGGATGCCCGGAAAGTTTTTGATACAGCACTCAGCATGGCGGGCAGCAGTGAGCTGAGGGACCGTGAACTTTGTGAACTTAGTCTGCTCTATGCTGAGCTGGAGGTGGAGCTGTCACTGGACTCCACAGGGGCCACAACAGCCCGAGCTGTTCACATACTGACCCGACTGACGGAGAGTGGTCCCTATGCTCCCTACACTGGGCAGGTCTTGCCCATTCAGGTTTTGAAAGCTCGAAAGGCTTATGAGCATGCGCTGCAGGACTGTGTGGGTAAGAGCTGTGTTTCCGATCCAGCTCCTGCCGACTCCTTGAACTGCCTGAGTAGCTTGGTGAACTGCTTTATGCTCTTCCAGTATTTGACCGTAGGAATTGATGCTGTTATACAGATATATGAGCAGCTGTTTGCCAGACTGAAGGGCTCTGTTTCCCCAGAAGGCCCCGGCCTGGAGGACACTGCCAGCTCCCAGAATTTGACCAGTGTCCTTGAAGCCATCACACTGATGCACAGCAGTCTGCTGAGATTCCACATGAAGGTTAATGTTTACCCTCTGACTCCGCTGCGAGAAGTGCTCTCAGAGGCTTTGAGGCTGTATCCCAGCAACCAGGTTCTTTGGCGGTCATATGTTCAGATTCAAAACAAGTCTCACAGTGCTAGCAAGACCAGAAAATTCTTTGATGCAATCACCAGGTCTGCCAAACCCATGGAGCCATGGTTATTTGCAATTGAAGCTGAGAAAATGAGGAAAAGGCTGGTAGAAACCGTGCAGAGGTAACTACAGGCCATCTTGGTGGTGTGCTTCACAAACCTCACTGGGATGCTTGCTGTGTCCCCGCCCTCTTGCTAGATCCGGGGGCACTGCGTGATAGGTGCTGCAGGTGCAGTAGAGGAACACACCGAGGATGAACAGGTGCTTAGAAAGTGGCCTCTCTCAGGAGAGGCTTTGGCTCTCTTCCTAGGCCGGGCCTCTTGGGGTGTGCATGTTTTTTCTGGTGTGCACTTGGCAGGTCATCAGAGTGTCCGAGAAGCTGCGTGGAAGCACAGTGGTTGAGAGAACGGGCGCAGGGAGTCGGCTGTTTCCAGTGCCAGCTGTCACTTAGCATCTGGTGACCTCGGGCAAGTCACTTCACCCCTCTAACAGGTTCTCTTCTATCAGATGAGAATAATTTAAGAGCCCGCCTCTTATGGTTGCCCTGAGGGGTCAGTGAAGTGTAGGTGCTTGTCCTGAGGACAACACATGGTGATGGCTGGCTTGTCATTGTCAGCTCTGGGAGCCGCGCTGTGTTTCATGTGCACCTTTTGACACGGTGTATAAATCTGCAGGTTAGACGATGGTCTTGTGAGCGTGGCAGGTGGGGTGGCGGCGTTTCTTTTGGAATCTGCTGCTTCGCTGCAGCCTTGTAACTGAGGCAAGCTTGCCTTCGAGTGTGTCTGAGCTGGTTTGTTTTTTATTTCTTCCATCGAGACTTTTTCACTGCATGTGTCTTACCTCATCTACTTTAAATTGAAAAGTCTTCCCTTCCCAGAGAATGGAATTGGCATTCTGATTTCAGGGTAGGGTAGTTTCTTTAGAAAATGGAGAAGCCAAGGATTTCTGGATGGTCTCAGTGCAGGGCAGATACCACAGAACCCTGGCTGCTGCCCACCTTTGGCCTTGGAGAAGCTACAGTGTACCTGTGCCTGGTGCCACCCCTCCCATACTTGAAGGACAACATTCCCCTGACCCTCTTTGCTGCAGGTGTTGCTGACCTTTGTGTCACTAAAGCAGACCTTCCCGCTGGTCATGTAGGGAGAGAACTTGTCTCAGTCACACGAGCCCTTCTCTTGCAGGGTAGGTGGGAGGGAGATCCACGCCACCATTCCCGAGACCGGCCTCACACATCGGATCCGAGCGCTGTTTGAGAATGCAGTGCGGAGTGACAGCGGCAGCCAGTGTCCCTTACTGTGGAGGATGTATTTAAATTTTTTGGTAAGAAAATATTTTGACTTCTGTTTTTGTTTGGACAGAGCTGTGCTTCTTGCTTCCTAAGTGTGAAGGAGCTGCTGCTGGGAGAGGCGGGGAGGGCCTCTTTCCCTCCTCGAGGCTCCCTGGAGCAACATCAGGCTCACAGGACTGTGCAGAGGTCACAGGTTGCGTGTTTACTCAAGCTATATGTGGTCGAATGAAGCCAGTGAACTGCTGCACTGTTGGGCACAGCAGAATGTAATGTTGGTTTGTCTGAGTTGACTTCGTTAAGGGACCTAAATTCCTTGTCTTCTACTTGTAAGGATTTTCTGGTTCTGATTCTGTTTTGCTATTAGAAGTAAGATTCAGTCTGGAATGTGTTTTTCAAAATAGACATTTCCGAGCAGATTTGTGTTTACCTAAAAGCACACATTGATTGATGTAGTGAGGCACATAGCTTGAGAGGACCGGGAGAGCCATTCTATAGACTTCTCACTTGAGGTTCTGCTGTAGTCAGAGGTAAAGGTGTGCACAAGGCTGTGTCTTAGAAAATGAAATCATGGCCGGAAAGCAGTCACCACCAAGCTCACCTGGCCTTCCATACCTGATACAGCGAAGGACAGTGTTTTCTGTGGCCTGTTGATTGGCGATGCCACAGAGGAGAGTTCTTGTTTGAGGCAACTGTGTAAGTACATTTGTTGGGTTTAGGATTCTGCACATGGTAGAGGAAGTAGTAATGCAGGTTTTCTAAGAAAAGGTTCAGTTCAGTCAGTATTTACACAGAGGCCCAGCCTCAGAACTGGAGGCTCGTGGAGGAAAGGCACCTGGGATCCTTGAGCCTTGTGGCTGGCTCTTGGAGAGGCTGGAGAAAGGCTGAGCCTTGCCCAAAGCAGGGTTCTCATCAGTGCTGGTTACAGCCTAGTCCCTCGTCCCTGTGACCATGGGAATCCTTGAAAAATGGAGCTCCCGAGCAGCAAGTGGGAGTCTGGATGCGGTGGTCCAGGTTTCCAGGCAGCCAGCCAGCAGCCCTTACCGGTCCTGTGCTGGATGCTGGGTGCTGGCTGCATGGCTGGGAGGAGCCAGGGTCCTAGAATGATCTCTGGAGGGAAGGGAAGTCTGAAGGAGGGGTGGTAGAACCTGGAGGCGGACTCCAGCTGCGCTCACAGGGGCCTGCAGGACCCTCCTGGGCAGCTGCATTTCTGCAGAAGGCCAGGAGAGGGCCAGGCTCAGGCTTCTTCCACGTTGGGCAGGGAACTCAAGATGGCGTGACTGTGACACTTAAGGGTTTAGATCGAGAGGGAAAGCCTGCTGAAAGCCTGCACGTTCTGTGGGAAATTTTAATAGGTGAAATGTGGTAGATGGGTAAGGCTGCTGGAGAGATGAGGTTGTCCTGTTGTTTCATTCCCTGAAGACAGCTTTCCTCCAGTGCAAGCATCTTCTCTTCCGCCCAAGTTCCCCAGCTCTCCCACCTCATCTACCCACGCAGTCTCACTGTGAGCACAGCGCCTGCAGCCAGGCTGGGTGTTTCCCACGAAGGGAGATGTGGGGTTGAACCCAGGGGTGCTTAACCACTGAGCTGTATCGGTCCTCCTGCCTCAGCCTCCTGAGTCTCTGATATTACACACGTACGCCACCATGCCCTGCGAGAGATGGGGTTTCTAGAAGTGTTGAACATAACATTCTGGGGCCGTTTGAGGAGAGGAAATGACTCTAACACAGTAGTGGCCTAGAGAGCATTCTTTGGTGCCTGGGCATGTTCCCATCAGCTGCATGATGGTGGCAGGCCATCCGTACAGCCTGACCGTGCAGCCGAGGGCCATGTGCTGTTTTCATAGCCTCAGCCTCGCCGCTTCAGTTGATATTTTTGTATTTCCCCCCTTACCTCAGGTTTCCTTAGGAAACAAAGAAAGAAGCAAAGGTGTGTTCTACAAAGCGCTTCAGAATTGTCCTTGGGCAAAGGTAGGTCTTACAGACCATGGTAGCGTTAGATATCTGAGACCCTTTCTTCTAGGACCATCCTGCCAGTTTCATCTGGGCCATTCAGCTCTGGGGATGGCAGTACCCAGCCCGAGGAACAGGCAGGGCCTTTTCCTGCTGAAACCGTCCCCTATGGAGTCAGAGCCCAGTGGTCCTGTTTCCTTGACCTGGGCTGGAGCTGGTGCTTCATGGGAGGGTGGCTGTGGTTAGCTGATTTCTCGACATGTGCCAGTGGTTGGGATCCATGTACCATCCAGGGCAGGAGATGTTCAGAAATGAAATAGATGCAGGGGCTGCCAGCACCTGGTCCCACTGAAGGAGAGGCCTCACTGGGTGTTCACTGGCTGTCACTCTGCTGTTAAGTCCACCATGCTGCCTGGGCTAAGAGAAGGGAACGTGGGCTGTTGGGGGTGACGGGAGGGCACACCCGCCGGAACCTGCTTTTTCTCAGGGGTGCTGGTGACCAAGAGTGGGTCTTTCTCTGCCATTAGGTGTTGTACCTGGATGCAGTGGAGTACTTCCCCGACGAGCTGCAGGAGATCCTGGATCTGATGACTGAGAAGGAGCTGCGCGTGCGCCTGCCCCTGGAGGAGCTGGAGCTCCTGCTGGAGGACTAGAGTAGAGCCTCTGCTTTGGAAGTGCTCACCCTTGACCCCATGTGTCTGGGTTGTCGGCCTTTCCCGTCTTTCACAGGTTTTGCGTAAAGGACACAGAGCCCCTGTGTGCATATCATATATGTGAGGATGTGCACGTGTGGACAGAGACAGGTCATGCTAAGCCATGAAGCCTTTGTGCTCGAGGCGCACGTGGCTCCGCCGGCACTGGCCCCACCCTGGCATACACAGCCCCTCAGTGGCATCCTTGGGGGTCCCACCAGGCTCTCTGTGTCTGGACTCCAAAGTCTCATGCCTTCCATTAGGAGAGAGCTTGTGAGCAGTGCTGGGTGTGCAAAGCCCTTCCGAGGGCGGGAGCTCCCCTCCACTGGAGGCTTGCTGGTGACACCCTCTCAGAGAGCCTCCCCTACAGCTGTGACCGCAGGGTGCACTGAGGGGCGTGGCCTCCTGTTGGCAGCTCTGCCTAAGA
This sequence comes from Aplodontia rufa, assembly GCA_004027875.1. Lineage (NCBI taxonomy): Eukaryota > Metazoa > Chordata > Mammalia > Rodentia > Aplodontiidae > Aplodontia > Aplodontia rufa. Next base: position 31,512 of record PVKS010005378.1, on the reverse strand, counting down.
TAACGCAGGGCTGTCAGGTTTTGATTTCTGAGGGCTGGGATAGATGAGAACAGTGTCCGCGCTCAGGCTCCTTTCTCTTCTGCAGAGACTTCCCCGCAGCCACTTTCACTGTGCACACGGCGGTAGGGACGGCTTGCCTGTCTTCTCCAGGGGCCTGCTACGAAGCTGAGAGCACCGCTTTGGCTATTTTTTTCATCGTCCCTACAATTGCTGAAGATTTATTTCTTTGACCCCTCATCCAGAAAAGCCCATGTTGTGAAATGTAAATTTGGCCAGAAACTGATGGATGGGTTGGGAAATAGACGGGAGTCAGCATGGTGTCTGTGCTTTCTGAGGGCAGTGTCTCAGGACACCCCAGCTGCCACCCCCTGCTGCCTTTCCTGCTTGGATTTCTTCAGCAAAGATGTCAAGTTGGGTGCTCCCTCTGCTCAGAAACGGGCAGAGCTCCCAGGAATCGAGAGCTCTATCCTGAGGTGGACTCCCTCTCAGAGAGGCCCCTGGAGCTGGGGGCTGAAGTGAGCAGCTGTGGGGAGAACCAGCTTCCCCCTCCTGGTCCCTGGCCGCTCCTTCGTGGAGCGAAGAAGGCAGGCCTTCGCCACCCTCAACCTCTGTGTGGGGTGGATTTCAGGCCACCCTGTTTGGGGCATAGAGTTGAAGCCTAGGACCATGCCATGTCCCCCACAAGAGCAGCTGGTATCTTGATCCCGTCTGACTCCCATGTCTGTTCTCATTTGGTAGAACTTAGAGTGACCTATGATTAGCTGGTCCCCTTACCCCTCAATAGCACTCTGTACCTTGGGAGCCTGGAATGGATTGTGCAGATGGGCAGTGAACCCCTGAAACATGGTAAAGTAGCGTCTCACATTGAGTTTTGGCACATTACTTTATGCATGGGAAGATACTTAAAAAATAACAACAAAAAAAATGCTGTGTGTTCTGTTGTTGATTTTGGTACTCGGGACTGAACCCAGGGGTGATCTACCACTGAGCTACATCCTCAGCTCCCACCCTCCCCCACACACTTTTTTTGAGACCAGGTCTAAGTTGCTGAGGCTGACCTCAAACCTGTGAGCCTCCTGCCTTCGCCTCATTGGGGTCACAGACATGTGCCACCATGCCTGGCCCTGAGTAGCTTCATAAAAATGGATAATGAGATAGTCATTGTTGTGATTTTTGTTTTTAAAGCCTGTTTTAGATTGCTCAGCACGAAAGTCTGAAATATGATTAGGCTCTTCCCAAGACTAGCAGTCAAACCGGTGGGCAGAGAAGGGGTTTTGAGTTTCCTGGGTCCCTCAGGCCATTGCTCTTGCGTTTGTCAGGTGTGCTAATCATTCCTCAAGAGAGTTGCTGCCACCTCGGAACGGACCACAGGGGTCAGCCCTATCTTGGGTCTGGGATGACATTTTGGCATTCTTTCTGTGGAGTGAAGCGGTGCCGATACCTTGGCTTGTGGATTGCCGGGCTTGCAGGGAGCAGGAGGAGCTGGGAGATGCCCTCGGTGCTGTGTCCAGGCAAGAATGGCCGCTCTGCCAGCTGCTGCTTACAAACATATTATTTTGCATTTTTAAAAAAAGAGGAGAGAGAGAATCTATTTAGTTTTTCATGTGACCCTCGTTGCTCTGCCACTCTTCCCTGCGTATGTGATGCTGCTGTTCGAACCCAGGTCCTCATGCCAGGCAAGTGCTGCAAGCAGCCTTTGAGCCACCACTCCAGTCCCCATTATTTTGCATTTGAAAAGTGAAGACATGACTGGGAAGGACAAAGTCTTGCTGCAGAGCGAGTGATCAGAGTTTGCCCTAAATGCTGCGTCCGAGGAAGGGCTTGAAGAACTAGTGATTTCTCTCCCCACAGGCAGGCGAGCTGATTGCCCTGCTCACCAGGTGAGAGGCCAGGGAGGAGACTGCTCTGAAGAAATTGTTACTCAGTTGCTTCATTCCCGTGTCCCTAGTGCTTGGCACTGTGGGCCTGAGTGGCCATCTGTAGAAACAGTCATTTTAGCATTATTTTTGTCAGCAAGCCAAGTGGAGAAGCAGCTGGACTAGTTCAGTACCCCGGCTCCCTCGAATCAGGCTTTCTAGGCTCTGGCATTTGCTGTGGCTGCTTTTGTATAATTGACACAAGGGCGATGTCCCCATGGGTGGAGGGAAGGGCCTGAGGTTACTAGGGTAAGGAAGTGTTGGCATGGGTTTTGTAAGTAGAGTCATTCCTTGGTATCCATGGGGGATTTTTTCCAGGACCCCTGAGGATTCCAAAATCCAAGAATGCTCAAGTCCCTTATAGAAATGGCGTAAGTTTGCATATGACCTATGCATATCCGCCTGTGTACTTTAAACCCCCTTAGACTGCTTATCATACCTAATGCAGTGTAATTGCTGTGTGAAGCTGTTCTCCTGTATGGTTTGGGAACAGTGACTAGAAACACGCCTATACTGGTTCAGGGCAGGTGCATTTTTCCTGAATATTTTGGAACCCATCGATGTGGAACCAGGAGATGTGGAAGACTGGGCTGTAGGTTACCAAGAACCTTTTTATCCTGAACCATTTGAGGGTGGGTTGCTGATGCTTTCCTGCTCACCATTGTGCAAGTATCGAACAGGAAATGGGCTTGGCTGCAGTTCCCTATGTGATCTTCAGGCCCCTGGTCAGGCTTCACAGATGGTCCCAGTGTCTTCTATAAGAAGAGGGCCGGATTTCGGATTTCGGATCATGACTAGCACTTGGTTTTCCTGTCTCTGGTTTTGTTCAAACCAGAAGTGTTACCCTGTTTTTGTGACTTGCACGCTTTTGAAGTGTCCTGAATGTGTGAACTGTTGTTTATTTTGTTTGCCTGGCGTTTCCTCCTGAATGGTTTCAGGCAAAGTATCTTTGGCAGGAGTGTCACAGCAAACCTCTGGGGTAGCAGAGTGCCCATAACTGATGTGTGTTTGATCACCAGGTTAAGATGGCGTCTGTGGGGGTTTTCCAATATGAAGTTTTCCCCAATTGGATAGCATTTTGTGGGGAGGTTCTTTCTTGAAGCTCTCAACATTCTATGTCATTAAACTTTCAATTTGTACATGTTAGTAGGAGCTCAGGTCCTATTTTGTTCAAAGGACTGTATTCTGTTAATGTTCCTAGTTATTTTGATGCTTAAATTGTCCCAGATTTGGCCAGCGGCAGCACCTTCAGGTGGGCTCTTCTGACATTGCCCCCATTGTTCTGTGTCTTCCTTGCTTTCTGGCAGAGTGCTTCAGGTTCGTCTTGTACTTCAGCCGCCTAGCTCTGGGATCGTCTAGCTCCTTTAGTGGACAAGAGTATTTACTTGTTGACTTTTTGCAGCAATGGGGCTCCAGCCCTGAACGCTTGCTGAATGAGTTCTGCCACCGAGCTAGATCCCCAGCCCACAAATGGTCTGCAGCAGAGATGTGGGTCTAGGCATGTCCCCTGAAATTGGGGTTCCCCGGCATTGGCAGTGGACAGAGTTTATTCTGGTTTTCTCCTTTCCTTATCTGTAGCTTCTCAGCTAGTGAGAGTCCTGGCTCCTGCCATCCTTCCTGTGATGGAATACAAGCAACCCTTTTTACCTCTGCCACCATCCCGTCCTACGTGGACTCCAGTACTCAGGCTGCCCTCGCACGGATGCTTCTTATCCCACCCACACCAACAACCCACCTGGATGTGGTCCTATGCTGCTCATGCCAGGTCCCCGTACTGGGCTGGTCCCTCACATGGACACCCCAGCTCCCCCCACATTTGCTGTCCTCATCCTGCACTAGGCCTCCCTTGTTGGGAGGCCTCCATGGTAGTAAGAGTGCCCCCCCCCCCAAGAACTCCACATCGTAAGCTCTGGAACTTGTGAATGTTACATGGCAAAAAGGTCTTTGCAAACAAATTGTCTTTAAAATAGGGAGTTTATCCTGGATCATTTGGGTAGGGCCAGTGTGATCACAAGGACCCTTAAGTGGAAAAGGTGGGCAGAAAGACAGAAGGTGGGAGTCAGAGCTTGAGAGGGACTTGGCTTGCTGTTGGTGGCTGAGGATAGAGGAGCCGTAAGGCAAGGATTAAAGGCCCTCAGATGACAGCAAGGAAATGCTGACTCCTAGAACTGCATGAAATAACACATGCCAATGACCCATGGGTCAAGAAGATGGGTTTCCACTAGAGCCTCCAGAATGGAGTGCCATCCTGCCAGCACATTTGAGCCTCTCAAGACCTGCGCTGGACTTCTCAACTATCAATAGAACTGATTTTAAAAAATTAAAAAAAAAAATTTGAGGTACTGGGGATTGAACCCAGGGACGCATTATTTATTGAAGCCCTTCCTAATTTTGAGGCAGGGTCTCAATTGCTGGCCTAGAACTTGGAATCCTTCCGCCTCAGCCTCCCGAGTAGCTAGGCTTATGGGCGCATGCCACCATACCCAGCTAGAACTGAGGCAAATTTATATTGAGCCAAGTCAGCTAATAATCTTAACCAGGCTACCCTGCCAAGTGGATGCTCACCTTGATCTGCCCCACCCAATAACTTTAAGTCTGATTTGTTCAGAAAGAGAAGTGAAGAAAACAGATGAAGGGAAGGGGAATTCTCTCCAAGGTGAAGAGGTTTCTGAACCCAAGGACAAGATTGTAGCCAGACTATTTAGCTCTGACCTGAAGTTTTCTTTTAGGAACTCTGTCTTTTGAGAACATCAGTACTTATTTTTTCCCCTGAGTGGCAAGCACCCGCATGGTCCTCAGCTGGAAGCATGTTTCTCTTAAGGCAACAGCTAGATCAACTCAGCCTTTATTAACACTTAAACAGTGCAGATCACTGGCTATTACTCTCCCTCACACCCATACTGTGGTACCACCAGTTCTGGGGTGTGAAGTAGGGGCAACAGGTACTGAGGTGTGGGATCCACCCATTGGTTGCTCTTGGGGGTCAGCTGTGGACAGGGCAACTGTTTGTGAAAGAGCACACTTTATTGGGAAGCAAAGAGCAGCACAGTGACCAACAGAAGGCGCCCAGTGGGCATCCTACACATCATACTCCGAGACACAGGATGTTTTGCTAATAAAAATCAACTGGCACGCAGATTCCTCTGGGCAACTTCCCCAAATTCAACCCCTCTCAGGGGTCAGGAAAACTCCTGAAGGCAACTATGGTTCACTAGAGATAGAGCCCCTCAGGGGTGCCTTCTTGTTTTTTATAAAGAACATTTTCTTTAGATTTTTTGAAGTCTTCATTTGTTACTTTCATCCTACGTTCTCTCAAGGCCATCAGGCCAGCTTCTGTACAGATCGCCTGAAAGAAAGCAGTCAGCATGTTCAGAAAGTAAAATATTTTTAAGCAATTGAGAGAGCCATTTTGAAATAAGGTATAAGATATCCTAGCACAAGTTACTTTGGTATAGTCATCAGTTTATTTACTTCAAATGTTTCTGCCAAAAAGTGAGTATATTTGCGCACAGAAAGAGAAAGCACAAGGGTAAAATTTACCACTGGTAAATCTGGTGGTGGGAATGTGGGTGTTCACTGTGTTGTTACAACTTTTCTGAAGGCTTGGAATTTTTCAAAATAAAAACATTGGTATACAATTTAAAAAAGAGGAGATAGACTTTATTCCCCAACTAAGCAACTGACCTAGTCCTCTAGGACTGATGCCAGTGATCCAGAGGCTCAGTGCAGGCATTGCCTGGAAAAGCACCACTTGTGTCAGTCCTCCCTAGCCATGGCACTTGAAGACCCACATCTTCCCAGGGAAAGCAGGTTGTGCCCACATTTAGTGCTGCCAGGGTCTGTTTGTAAACCCTAGGCAACTGAGAAGAAATGTCTTGAATACATTTACGATAAAGCCAAGAGGCAGGATCTGGTATAACCTATCACAATGCAGGGGGGGGTGCTGTGGGAGCAGGCACTCCTCCCCTGGCCTGCGAAAGTCACCTGGGCCTTGCAGAGGAGGAGGCAAACTTATGCCAGTGACATCCTTGTGGCTACAGGGGCTGAGGAGGGGCCACTTAGATCATAAATTAATCCATTAAATGACTTCATATAAAAAGGAGATCTACCATTTGGATGTAACGAAACCAATATGAAGAACATGTTAAGACCCAGACTCCCATGCCCCAGGAGCAGACACAATCTTTCCTGACTGAGCAACTCCCTTTCCAGAGATGAGCTGACCCAGCCCACTCAACTCACCTTGATGTCAGCACCAGACAGATCATCCTTTGCCATGATCAAATCGTCCAGGGTCACGTCATCGGCCAGTGTCATCCTGCTTGTGTGAATCTGAAAGATGCGTTTCTTGGTCTTCTCATCAGGCAGGGGGAATTCGATCTTCCTGTCGATGCGGCCTGCAGAGACAAAGCTTCAAGTCACACCCCCTCTAGACCCAGCTGTGCCCTCTGAAAGTCCTCTTCCATCTCCCCACACGGTGTTCTGTGGGAATGACACCCAGATCTTAAAAAGTGAACAATTGCTTTTATACTTTATAAATTTCTATATTTGAATTCACTCCACTGAAAAGAAATTTTCCCGTTAAGTATCCTCAAATAAATAAAAGGAGCGATTCCTGAAAACATTTAATGACAAAGTAGAGAACTATCTGCTACAAACATTACAAAGGACAGCAAACAAATTACTGCTTTTTCTAGTGCAATCTGAATGTAAATAAAAAACAATATATGAATTATTTCTTCAGGAAAAAAAGCAAGCTTTTGAGGCTAAAAGAGTAATATTTATTACGGGAAAAAAAGATTAAGATATAGGATTGGAATTCAAAGGGCCAAGATGCACAAACTATACCGCACTCTTTAATTTCTTTAGTAAATTAGATTCTAAGTTTTCACTATGGTGTTTGCCAAAGCACACTCAAAACACAAACATATAAGCACATTAATTCTCTAAGATACAACAAAAGCAAATTTAACCTGGTCTGATAAGTGCTGGATCCAAAGTTTCTATTCTGTTTGTGGCCATGATAACTTTCACGTCTCCCCTTGAATCAAATCCATCCAACTGGTTCAGCAATTCCAACATTGTTCGCTGTATTTCTCTCTCACCTCCAGAGTTTGAATCATATCTTTGGAAAAGAGAAGAAATGAAGACCCCAATCTCCTGCTAAAGGGGAAGGACAGCAGAGACCTTAACATAACAGAACACCTCAACATCTCTTCTTAATCCAAATGTCACTCCCTTATCTCCTGGCACAAAAATCAGCATCCCATGCTAGGTTCTAATTGTGTGCCCCCAAAATTCATGTGTTAGGTTATTAGTGTCTTACAAAAGGGCTGGTGGAAATTAGCTTAGTTCCCTTTGTTCTGCCACATGACAAGGCATTTGTCCTCCCTTGCCTTTCTGCCATGGGAGGACATAGTGTTCATCCCTTCTAAAAGACTGAGGAACAAGTTACCATTTTGGAAGCACAAAGTAGCCCTCAACAGACACCAATTCCAGCACCTTGATCTTGGACTTCTAGTCTCCGGAACTGAGAAAATAAATTTCTATTTTTATAAATTTCCCATTGTATGATATTTTGCTACAGCAGCACAAAGGGACTAAGACACCTCCATCAACCAGGCTACAGATCATAAAATTTTTTTTTTTTTTTTAACAACTTTAGTTTTTCACATGGCCTTAGTTGCTCCAACACTTAGTTGTGTACGTGGTGCTGGGGTTTGAACCCGGGTCCTTGTGCTTGCCAGGGAAGCGCCGAAGCCGCTGAGCCACTGCTCCAGCCCCTCATAAAATTCTTTGCAGCAGTTTTTGTGCCTAAAATTGAACTACTGATTTTATCTTCCTTTCCTTGTTCGATGTCTGAGCTCCCAACCTCTGAGCTCCTCAAGGGCTGACTGCCATGTTCCTGGCTGGAGTCTCCGAACTTGGTCCTGTTTCAGGGCAAGTACTCAAGTTGTCGTTGATATCCATGACCGACCAATTTCTAGACATACCTAGCTCCTCAAGAGCTGTTACCTGGTCCAGCCTGGGGCAGAGTCCAAAGCGCCCACGAAGGCCACAGACAGCAAGAATGTGCCACACAGGCAGAGCCCAATGATCATTAATTCTTAGGAAGAGGTAAAATGGGTAGAGAAGTTTACCTTTTGGTCCCAATGGCATCGATTTCATCAATGAACACAATGGATGGTGCATGTTCTTCAGCAACTCGAAACAATTCCCGCACGAGTTTGGGCCCGTCACCTAGGTACTTCTGAATAAGTTCAGAGCCAACCACTCTCAAGAAAGTGGCCGAGGTTTGGTTTGCTACTGCTTTGGCTAACAAGGTTTTACCTATTTTACATTAAAAGAAAAAGAATAATAAAACCCCTTAAGTGCTGTTTTAACTTAGAAACATTACCACCTTAAATGGACGCCACAGATGGGTGGACCCCCGTGATGAAAAGGCATACCACCATCATGCGTCCTGACATTCTGTTCTACATAGGTAAGAGGAAATATAGAAAACCAAACATGCAAACATGTTCTGATTATTTTGAACTATTTTCCTAAATCATCATAACATCAGAAAATCTCTTACATATTTGGTTATTTTCAAACCTTGACCCAAAATTTCCACTGAATTTCAGAATTATAAACTATAAATACTTATAGAAAGAATTTCTGTATTAGCAACAAAATAAATCTCATTGTTTCTCAAGGTAAGCTTTTCTTGGGTCCTTTCAAATTTGCATATAAATTAACCTGACCCATCCAACTCAGAATCATCAGTGATGATACATCATCTTGGAATCTCACCAGAGGACATTGGTCAAGCCAATCCTAGGTTTGAACCTAAAGAGACACACCTAACGTTCCTGAGCACAGGCCGCACAGCCCTGCTACCAGCAGAATAGTTTCTGTGGGTGGGCTTGGGTCATCTCAGGCACCTGAGCACCAACCAGCTCTTGATGGAGCCTTCAAATGAGAGCTGTGGAAAGCTCAAGACTTTTCTCAATCTGGGATGCCCTTTAAGGACCAGGCAGTTCCCCTTATTGATCTCAGGAAGATCTCAAACTACATTTCCACCAACACTGCTGTATTAGCTGATATTTCTCTTCAGGTCCAAAACAAAGAACACCCAACTTGAGAATTTTATAGCTGTCAGACCTGAACCCTATTGGTGATGAGCAAGGACATGCCTGAGTGTTGGGTGCTGCCTCAGGACTCGGAAACAGCTGGAGCACAACTGGTACCTGAGAGCAGCAGTGAGAACTGAAGAAGTCTGGCTGGGGAGTGACATAGGAAACTCCTGAGTGGGAAGGACAGGGAGCTAAACTATGTGACAATGATGTTCCCTTAGGCAGAGTGGCAGGTGAAAAGGCTTAGGGGCTGGAGTACTCCTTGGGAGAATCAAGGATGGCTAAAAGAAAAAGAGGGAGGGCCTTTTAAATGGATGAGACACAGCCAATTCTGGCTGCTGGGGTTGCTTCAATAGCCAGAGGGGTCACCGAATAGATCTCCTGCAGAAGGCATGTGGCTGTGCCTCAGGAGCCCTCTGTTACAGCTCCAGCTGTCTTCTGCCCAGTGCCCAAAGCCACTGGAGCCCCAGGTTAGTCACCAGCCTCTGAAACATTAATTTTCCGAGTGGAAGATGAGGGGCTGTGGTGGAGTGGTATCTTCTGGTTCTGGGCTTCTGGACGCAGAGACCTACTTTGTCTTTGTCAGGAACACGATCAAATATATAGATGTATTTTTATCATCATTCATTCATCTAGCAAAAACGTATTCAGTACCAGGGGGCCAGGAAAATGAATCTATCTGAACGCCTAGAATAGCTAATTCTCCGCTATAGCTCTGAGGCTTGCCTACACTCCAAAAGAATCTGTCACCATTTTGGGGATGAGAGCAGCTTCAGCAAAATTTTAAAGCTCCCAAGGAGTATGTGTGGAGCCCAGGTTGAGGATCTGTTTTCTGTGTGTGGGGATGGGGTGGGGAGTTGGGAACTGGACCCAGGGCTTTACATGTGCTAATAAGAGCATGCCCTACCCGAGCACCTCCTTTAAACATTGGACAGGTTAGTAATGACAACAGCAAATGCTGCTGCTTAAGACACAAGCTGAACAAAGTGTCAAGCCTGCATACCTGTGCCAGGTGGACCATAGAGAATGACCCCCTTAGGGGGCTTTATACCCATCTCTTCATAATATTCAGGGTGGGTAAGAGGAAGCTCCACAGATTCCTAAAGAAAAGAAACAGTGAAAAATTAAAGCCTTTCTTACTGAAATTATTAGTATTATTTGACATCATGAGACTATTTCACTTTCAGCAAAATAACTGAAAATCTCTTCTAGAATGTACCTGACTTCCATTTTCAGCAAGGACATACTGAAAAGCACATGTGTCCCAGCTGAGCTCCTAGCAGCCAGCTTCTTTTTCTAAGTTATGCCCAATTCTCTTTTACTTTCCAGTAGAAGACAGCAGATTAATTTAAGAAAGCTAATATTCACCCTTTTCAAACTACAGATAGGACCAAGAATGATTTCCTGATGGCTGTTCCCACTTAGGGACATTAAAGCAATTTCCTATCTGTCTCAGAGGTCACCAGTGGATATCTACCAATAACTCTGAATGACTTCTCTAGAGAGCTAGCCCACAACCATCCTGAATGACCACATTCCCCACCACCCAGGAACACTGTAGGAGTACTGTGACAACATGGGCAGGTACACGTGCTACCGCCATACAACACTGGAGGTTTCTAGATATCCCACAGCCAAAATCAAAGAAATGGGAACATGTCTTCACACAAGTAAAACACTCCATAAAGTAAGAAAGAAACTGCAGCTGCTGTCAGAACTATCAAGCCATTTACATTTACTACCCAGTTCAGGATTAAGGAACACAAAAAACAACTGACAAGCTCTGAAACAGTTACTATCTGATCAATAATGAAAAACCAACTCCAAAGTAGCCTAAATAGGACAGCAATAAGAAACAAAGTATAAAAACATGGAGCTGACTGCCAGCCATACCTTAATTTCCTGGATTTGGTTGTCCAGCCCCCCAATGTCTGCATAGGTCTCCTGGGGGGCCTTTTCCACCTTCATCACTGTGACCAAGGGGTCTGTGTCATCCATCAGCACTCCTATCACGGCATGCACCTAACAAACAACATCAGGCTTTAACGCAGGAACAGGAGGTTCCCTCAGGCTTTACAACAAAGCTCGCCAATTACGGCATCGTTCTCCCCTCCCCACCCGAGTGCTTTGGTTGTCCACTTCCGTGGGATGGTGGACAGGTCTAAGAGGAAGAAAGCACTCCTACGGGCTTCCGTAGAGACTAGCAGCTCACTTTGTGGTTGAGCAGGACTGAGCAGCCTGGTTCCAGCAGATCCTTGTCCACAAATGAAAGGATGCTGACATAGTGTTCTGAGCCCACAGATGTGGACACAATGGCGTGATTGTCATCAATGATCTCTTCCAAGGTTCCTACTGACATTGGGGTTCCCCTCAGATCATCCACCTTTGATCTTTCCTCCTATAGAATATACCAAGAAGGAAAAGCAGATTAGACCCAAGACGTAGGTGATCCTGATAGTTTCCTAGATTTACAAAGCACCTAATGCTTTTAAAAGATGCCTAAGAAGGCTTCACACAGGCCTGGAGAGGTTTGCCTACTGGAATCTTATATATCAGGTTCTAAATAAAATTCAGATTGTAAAAAAGAAAATTAGAGTTAACTTCTCCACTTACCTCTTGCTTTTCTTCTAAAGGTTTCATTTGTTCCTGATTTCTAATGAATTCTTCTTCCATGAGAAGATAGTCTTTTATTCTTTCTAACTTCAGTAATTTTAAGCGGCACTGAGTGTGAGGTGTCACTGTAATTAAAAAAAAAAAAAAAGATTTGGAGGCTCAAGTGGTGGGGTTGCGGTGCTTGCCTGGCATGTGTGAGGACAAGGGTTCAAAATCTAGCACCATGTACACAATTAAGTGTCAGAGCAACGAAAGCCATATGAAAAACTAAATAAAACTGATTCTCTCTTTCTCTCTGTTTCACTGTCCCCCCACCTCAAAAAAAAAAAAAAAAACTAAGGTTTTATTTTACTTGGAACTTTGCAATTAAAGCAAAAATATTAGGATCTTAATTTTTTTACGTGCTGGGAATCAAACTCAGGGTCTCATACATGCTTGTCAAGTACTTAGGCAAGCTACCACTGTGTTGTATCCCTGCCTGAGATTTTTTAAAAAGCTCCTTTTAGCAGGTACAGTGGTACACCCCTGTAATACCAGTTACTCAGAGGCTAAAGCAAGAGGATCAGAAGTTCAAGGTCACTCTTAGCCACCTGGTGAGACCATGTCTCACAATAAAAAATAAAAAGGATTGGAGATGTAATTCTGTGGTACAGCACTCCTGGTACCAACAAAACAAAAAAACCCAAAACACAAAAAACAACAACAAAAAAACATAATAACTATAGTACATAAAATAAGCTCATTTTAGTTGCAAAAATTCTGAAAACGCCAAAGTTTGCAAACCCTAAGTAAGTGCGTGCCAAGATGAAAACGGGAAAGGGATGCTGGCAGTTATAAGCAAGTATCTAAAAATGGGGACAAGGTTTATGACCAAACAGCTAAAGCAAAACTACACAGATTGACTGAACACTATGTATTTAAACACGAAAGAAGTCACCATAAAACAGTTGGTTTATTTTTCCCATAAACACAAAAAGTCACACTTACTGCTCAGTCAATACATAGTTTTACATGCTAGCCGTGCACAAGTTACTCATCCATTTATAGGCTTGAAAAATATCCAAGATATTAACCATTGTCATGTTGCTTCTTTTGGCTTTGTTTCGAAGTCTGCATGCCGTAGAATTTTATCATTCATACAGACAAATATGTCAGCCTTTTCTTTTTTAGTTCCTGGGTATTCTACCTTACTTGGAGAGGATTCTTCTTCCCTACAGTTAAATATATCCCTGAATTTTTCATTATTTATTTCCCCAGGTATATCTGTAATCCATCTGGCAAGAGGTAACTGACCTAATTTCATTTTCTTTGGACAGAAGATAAACTCAGGGATTTATATTAAGTATCCATCCTATTGCCTACAAAACTGAAATGTCACCTTTAACATATAGTAAATATCCATGTAACATAGTAGACTAATGGCTGATTTTACTGTCTCCCTTTGTTTTTAACTGAGCAATATTTTAAAAATTAGCTTATTTCTTCTAAATGGGGAAGGGCACTTTTAGATGAGCATGGAGATGGTATCTGAGCTGAAGCATGGGAAGGACCCAGGAAAGGGCATTTTAAGCAAAGGGAAAAGTAAGGACAAAGGCCCTGATATACAGAAGCCTCGAAGGACACAAAGCAGGCAGTGTGAACAGTGAACACAGGAGAGTGGCAGGGTTGAGCAGCGAGAGGTAGGCTGGGTCAGGACACCTGTTGTTTTACAATCAGCAGGAAGCCATTAAATAATTTTAAGTTCAGGCATCAAATTATCCAAACTTTAGTACAGTGACATTTCATTTCATGAAATACACTTTCTCAGTCACTCAAGTTCAGCTTCGGTTTTATAATCTAAAACTATATTGTTATGGTTTGGATCTTTAATGTACCCCAAAAAGCTGGTCTGTTAGGCAACGCAGGAATGTTCAGAGGTGAGATGATTAGATTATGAGAGCCTTAACCTCGTTAGTGGATCAATTCACTTAACGGATTGATAATCTGAATGGACTACTGGGTGGTAACCGTGGGCAGGGCGGGGTGGCTGAAGGCGCTTTCCTCCAGGACCATGTTTAGGCCCAGAGCCATGCAGTCACGGACTGAGACCTCTGGAGCTGTGAACACAAACATTTTCTTCTCTAAGTTGTTTCTGTCAGGTATTTTGGCCACAGCAACGGAAAGCTGACTAACGCACACACTTTTGATGTGCTAGAAGGGCTGGCTATTTAAAGAAAATGAATGAGATTTCTTCACCTGAGACAGACTTACATAATACTGTGTTTTAAAATCAAGTATAACTTTTATACTAACCTAGAGAAATGGTAGAGTGGGGTTATGAGCACAGAGCTAGAGGTTTAAACATCTCCTATTCCTGTCTCCCCTTTCAGAGTCTAGGCCACATGCACAGAGATGGTTTCCCCTAGTAACTGGGACGACAGCAAGGAGGAACACGCCATTACCCAGTGGTAGTTTGCTGGCAGCATCTGGTCCTTTTGTTTTCTTCTTCTTTTTCCCCACTCTGGTTGGAACAGGAGGTTCATATTTCTTTTTCTTGTCCTTGGGTTTTTAGAAGAGCAAGAAAAAAAGTCATATGGAAATTGTAAAACACAAACTTAACTCTGCATTACCACCATCTGTTTCCAGGTGGTTCAGTTCTCCATTATCTTTTAGGATGCTATTTTAAAAACTTCCTTTTTTAGGGGCTGGAGCAGTGGCTCCACAGCAAACCCCAGCACCACATATACAACTAAGGGTCAGAGAAACAAACACCAGATGGAAAAATGAGTAAAATTGATTCTTTCCTTAAAAAAATAAAACTAAAAACATCCTGTTTAAAAAACAAATAACTAGGCTCCACATTTTTGTAATTTTAATAAGTAAAATGTAATTGTAATAAGTAAATGTAACCTTTTTATAATATGCCCAAATGACAGTGAGTCAGACTATTCCAAAGGAATAGAGAGGTCAAAACTGATTTATATGCTGTAAGTTTGAGTAATATAAGACCATTCCTCACATCTCAGAATACTAAACACTGAAATCACAAGCAATTTAAAACTTCTATGTTTTCACACATTTAAAAATCATTATATCAGGGCTGGAGCAGTGGCGTGGTGGTTACGGCGCTTGCCCAGCGTGCGTGAGTACGCAAGTTCAAACACCAGCACAATGTACACAATGAAGTCTTGCAGCAACGAAAGCCACATGAAAAACTAAATAAAAATGGTTTCTCTCTTTCCTTCTCTCTTACTGTCCCTCTTTCTTAAAAAAAAAAAAAAAAAAAAATCATTAACTCACATTTATGTGATGGTTAGGTCAATAAACTTTTCCAAAAGATGAAAAGTGTGTTTTATCTACAGGCCAGGCTACTTAAATGACTATTAGATCATTTTGTTTTTTAAAATTCCTGACTCTCCAAGGAACTGAGCTGAGACCTACAACATTTTCCATAGTTTGTTCACATCACAGTATATATCTGGTTTCTTATTTACCTTGTCATCCTTCTTGCCACCTCCAGGACCATGACCACCACTCTGACTTTGACCCTGAAAAAAAGAAAAACCAGACACAGATGTAAATTCAGAATATGATCATTTCAAAAGAATATCCTTACTATCCCATGGTTCTAAAACACAAACACATTCGCTTATTTTAACATTTATGAACCAAGAAGTACCATGAGCTAATGTGCATTTAGTAAAGATGACTTGCAACTGAGTGCATCTTAGAATTAAGAATGACTTTATTAAGAAGTAGATATAACTAAGGAGGCTGGTGCTCTAAGATTATTCCCTCTTGATCAGAAGATATACAGCTTGACATTCTTTAATATAAAACAACCAGACTGAGGCTACCAAGAGTATATTTCAAGAAATAAGTTATGAAAGTTGTCACTGTATGTACCAACAATCATTTACTCTATGCACATCATACTAGGATCCAGAAGACTTAGCAGCACTGTATCTACCTCTCACCCCTAAAACTGGGGACTCCCAGGCAGGTTTTCTCAATCTGAAAAGCTGAATTACCTTAAGATGTTAAGAACTTAAGGTAGTTAAAAAGCCCAGTGGGATTTCTTATTTTAAAACAGACTTCGTTTACAGGGCAGTGCTTACTATGGTGCAATGACTTAGAAACGGTGACAATTTAAATATGAGCTAACAGTGAACTTACTAATTAAAGGGGCTTGCTCAGCCCCCTCAAATCATTTCCATGTAGGTGACTCTAAATTAATATACTGGCAGTTTCATTCAAACAACTATACTATAGTTACCTAATGGAGTTAATGTCAAATACATTTCACCACATGCACAGTTATTATTTTTTGTTGGTTTGACATAGTCTTACATGTTGGAGGTTTTGTTGTTACATATTCATGCATACATTAATATTGACTACGTTAATATTAATGTCAATATTAATATTGATCCTAGTCCAGGATCTCCCCCCTTCAACCACTTCCCACTCTCATGCTATAGATAGAAATGAGCATGTACATGTGTATTAAATTCTGAAATCTGAGTTTGTCTGCCTGCCTGTGTATAGTTGGGCTTCTCATGGGAGTTGAGTGATCCCAGATGTATTGATAACCCACCCTTTTCCTTCCCTCCCCTCCCAGCCTCCCTCCCTTCTCCCCCAACCTTCATGGACATGGTTCCCCCAGCTTATGTGAAAATTTCAACTATAGTGAGCTTATTACTTAAACTTAGCTAACTTTCATCCTGTCTTAGGTTTTACTCTAGCTTCCACATATGAGAGAAAATATTCATCCCTTAAGTCTCTGGGTTTGGGATATTTCACTCAGCATAATTTTTTTCCATCTCCATCCATTTGGCTGCAAATGCCATGATATCATTCTCTCTAATAGCAGAGCAGAACTCCATTGTGTACATATACCACAGTTTTTGAATCCATTAATCAGTGAGGGGCATCTGGGTTGGCTCCATAGTTTAGCTACTGTAAATTGAGCTGCTATAAACACTGATGTAGCTGTGTCTCTGTAGTATGCTGATTCTAGCTCTTTTGGGAAAATACCTAGCAGTGGGACGGCTGGGTTGTCAGACCACATGCACAATTCTTAAAACTTTGTGATTGGGGTTGGAGTGGTGGTTCAGTGGTTGGAGCTTTTGCCTGGCATGTACAAGGACAGGGGTTCAAACACCAGCATCATGTATACAAGTTTGTGTCAGAGAAACAAAGACCAGATGAAAAAATAAATAAAACTGATTTTTCTCTCTCTTAAAAATTTAAAAACCCCAAACTTTGTGAATTACTCTGAAGAAGGTAATTAAGGGCTCAGAGAGACTCTGGGTAACACAATTTGTTTTACTTAAATAGGCTGTGCAAGTTATAGGCCTGTAACAATTGCATAAGGAAATTTGCTGATGGCTAGGGTAGCTAATGTTGGTAGGGTACTTATTTATGTGCCCAACTATGTACTAGGTATTTTCCCTTCTATCTTATTAATTCCATACAATCCTCCAAGGATTCATATTCGCTCTTTATAGAGGAACTGCAGTCAGCCTGAGACAAGGGCTGTTGAATTAGATGACTCTGGGTGTGAATTCTGGTTCCATTACTATAGGCCACATGGCCTTGGGTTAGTTGGGTCACCTCCTTGAGCTTTGGTGTCTTAACTGAAGAGCAGAGACTAGCTCCTGTTGCCAAAAATGACAAACCACTTACCACTTACATGACTTAAGTTCTCACCAATATATTAACATCAGTGAATAAAGAAGGGCAAGATCAGGATTTTATCAGTCTGGCTACAAAATGTGGCCTTCAAACAGCCCAAATCTTTCTGGTTCTGTTCTTTACTCTCTTGTTCATCTTCGATCTCCATTCCTTCACTCCTGGTTTCATCCAAACCATAGTCATCCCCTGCCCCACCTCCTTGCTTTTTCCCCCCAGCTCTAGTTCTGAGGAATGAACCCAGGCCTCACTTGGGCAAGCATTTTGTCGTAGAGCTACAACCGCAGTGCTGAGGCCATTATCTTTTATTTGGACTCCAGCCTCCCATGTGAAATCCCTGGGTCCAGTTTCTGCTCTCACCAATACAACAGCTTTTGCCTTTAAACAACAAACAGCTGACCTTCAATTCTCCTCCTCAAAATTCGTCCAGTGCTCCCTGGCCTTTATGGTGCGAAGTCCAAACTCCTTAGTTTGGCATGCCTGGCCCTTGCCAACCTGGCTAAACTTTCCAGGTTCATCTACCTTTCTCATGAGCCTGCAATTCTGAAGAACATTTTCCTGAACACATCCCACATTTCATTTCTGGGTCATTATACACGTTGCTCAGCCTCAAATGAAAAAAGTACACTGATCAAGGAGCCCTCACTATATACTGAGTAGTATGTTAAACATTCTTGGAATATTATCCCATTTACTTCATACAAACACTATGAGATGGGAACTATCATTACCCCTAAATTACAGATCGGGAAATCAAGCTTGGAGAGGGTAAGTGACTTGCATACCCTTGCAAAACTTGTCAGAAACGGAGCCACGAATCACACTCAGGTCTGCTGGACACCGAGACCTAGGTGTTTCTTTACTGCTCTAGAAGACAGGGCTCTTGTTCCACCTACCGTGTTTGTTTCCTCCTTAACAGGGTAATAATTCCCTACAGAGACTATTGTAAGGAACAAGGGGGAAATGCTGCAAAAAACACCTGGCACATCTTGGAAGTCCACCTACAGGTCCTCCTGCGAGGTCTGGCCTTCTTGACGCCCTAGGTTCAGGCTAAACGCAGTCCTATCTCAGGTCCTTTGCACTTGCTGACCCTCGCTTCTCTCGAATATCTGCATGGGCCACTCGGTCAATTTAGGCCTCTGCTCTAATTTCACCTCTCCGGAGGTCTCTGGCTGACTCTCGGGAGTAGTCGGCCCTCGCCATCCCCTTCTAGAAAACAGGTCCGACAACACCGCCAGCCGATGCCGCCCGCTGGTGGTCACTCGCAGGCGGGGACGTCAGGAACCCTGCTCCTCCCGGGCATCCGAGGAGCAGGCTTGGGTGAATTCGTCAAGACGCTGGCTGTCCCACCGCTATCGCCCGCGGCCCTCGCCCTCCCGGCCCCGCCGGTCCTGACAGCGTCCGCGGCCGGCACAAATCCCACCCTGCGCTCCAGTCCTGCAACCGTTCGCTCGGAAGGCTCAGAAAACGCCTGTCCCCGGCACTCGAAGGAGGCGCCCGTCGCAACTCCCCGAGCCGCCGGCCGAGCCCGGGTCCGCAGAGAAGCAAAGCTGGCGGGGCGGCCCGCTCGGCTGTCCCCAGGGCGGGCATTCTCCGCGCCGGGCAGCGCAGCAGGCCCCCGGCCCGCCGGGCACCTGAGCGCCGTCTCTGGGAGCCTCCGCGAGCCTCGGCCACCAGAGGAGACCCAGGCGGAGGCAGGCAGGAGGGAGGACCGCGTTCCTCGGGCGGGCGCCTCGTTCCTTCTCCTCGGGCCGCTCTGATACTAGCCCACCGCGACCACCAGCCGAAACCCTTAGTCACTCACCATCTTGCCTCGGCCGCTCCGCCTGCCGCTGCCGGAAGTGCATTCACGACTCAGGAGCGGAAGTTACTGGGAGATTCTACGGAAGCCGATGGAGGCCAAATATCGTCGGAAAAAATCCGCGCCCGAAGAGCGGCGCTGGCTGGTTAGGATGGTTTGCCTCTTAACGGGTTGTGCACTTTGTCAATATTTTACTTGAAAAAGAAAAAAGTCAAATAGTTCTTACTGCGCTTTTGTCAACAACTTACAACAATAACCTCGACTGTCAAAGAACTGGGGCAACTGTGAAAGTTAAAAAAATTTAGAGTATGCAAGAATTATAAGTGGGAAGAATTTATTGCTCCAAGAACTGGAATGGCATTTGGAACTGCTAAGTTTTCATGTACGTTTGCACAAACATTTACATTCTGGAATTAACCTGTTCACCTGAGAGCATTTCTTCATGTAATGAATCATTTAAGACTGTTTTTACCCTTATGATGACCTGTGATTTGTGATGATGCCAAATATTAAAACTCCCCATCTTGGGCCTGGTGCCGAGGTGGTATTCCAGTGACTTGGGAGGCTGAGGCAGGAGGATCCCAAGTTCAAAGCCAACCCCAGCAACTTACTGAGGCCCTGAGTAACTTAGCAAGACCCAGTCTCAACATAAAAAATAAAAAGGTCTGGGGATATTGCTCAATGGTTAAGTGCTGCTGGGTTCAATCCCTGGTATCAAAAAAAAAAAAAAATCCTCATCTTGAACAATGTGATAAAATTATGTGATAAAATTCATTTATTACATCCACCAGGACATCAGAAAGATGGCAGCCATCCCTTTGCCTCTAGAAACTTCATCAGCATTTGCTCAACCTATCGCACCTTGGGGGCTGAGGATACAGTTCAGTGGTGGAGCCCCTTCCCTGGCATGTGTGAGGCCCTGGGTTTGATTATTCCCAGTACTGCAGGAAAAATAAATTTAAAAAATCTCTTCTGGTTGAACAGAAGACGGATGGATTTTTTTTCTTTGTTGTCTGCTCCAGATTAACTTGGACATTTTAGTTGTGAAACACTATATTTCACTTATTAACACAACACATCTGCTCCTTCTATCATTGTTAAAAACATTTGTTAAATCAAAGTTTGGGGACTAGAGGTGTCTGAAATAAAGGAATTGTTGAGCCAATATGGGTGCTGGTCCTGGGACAAATTTCTTAAACCCACCAGCAACATGGCCAGATAGGTGTTTTATAATGAAAATCTGAGAAGGAACAAATTACTTACATGGAACCTACATTGGCTATAGATACCAGGGCAGAACACCACAAAGCAGGAAAAGGCGTGGGATAGGAGGTTGGTTCATGAGTTTTAGCTGCTTCTTGGATGGGTGGTCGGTGCTAATAGCAGTACTTGTGTGACCTGGACGGGTGCTTATCAGCATATGGGAAAGCAATGTGGAACTGGTTTTTCTGTGTTGATTTTGAATGAAGTTGTGAGTTAAAATGAACATTTCTCATCACTTTCCTCCCTCCATTCTCTGGAGTGTGACTAAATTTGGGACATCTCAGAATTCTTCTCTTATCACGCTGTAATGGGAAGCCTTGGCACCGTCGACCTCTATTCACCAATCTGGCGTCTATTCTGCATGACACACGAAATCACAAGATAGGACAGGGCCAAGACAGTCATTCCCCTCCAGACGCTGAAGGTGATGCCAGCATTGATGGATATCTCAGTAGTCTGTGAATAACCCAAAGAACGAGAGCATCCCTAAGATGCCAGCACATTGAACAAAAGGTCGTCTGACCACCTGACTAGGTCTGAGAGGCTCTGCCTTAATCAGGGAGTATCCTTCTGTCTTAGAGAGGTGGGTAGAGCTGGGGAGGGTGGAAGATTACCAATACTAACATTAATTACTTTTGTGTTTCTTACAGATGCAAGTAACACTTTTTAAAAATTACCTAGCTTCCTTTTAGAATATATAGGAATTTAAACACAATATTGAATCCGTATTTTACCGATAATTTATACAGGTTTCTAAATGTATACAGTTGTGTATGTATGTTGTGTTTGTGTATGCATCTGTTTTTCCCCCATAACTTTGCAGCATCACCCTTGTATTTATGTATAGTTGTGTGCAGCATGTTTCAGTCAACAATGGACCTAATATTTGGTCCCATATGGTTATATCACCTAATGACATTGCAGCCATCTTAGTTTGTGTAAGTCTGCTCTATGACGTTTGCACATCACACCGCCTAATATATCCCTGTGGTTAAGTGACTCACGACTCTACAGATCCACAGCGGAACTTAGCATCTTCTGCTAGGATCTATTCAACCCCACAGTACGCTGTTCTGGCTGCTGTCACCATACAGAGACCCAACCCAGAAGCCTCTCCCTCTCCCATCCCCAGCCAGCTCAGTGGTCACGTCTTATCAATCTCTGTCACATTTCTGAATCCTACTTCTCCTTCTGTCAATGGCTGCTTCAGACCTCTTGATTCTACCTCAAGGTTAGTCCAGCTAAAAATTTCTGAGCACTGGCTTTGCTCCAGACTCTTCTCCAGGTTCTGGGGATATGGCAGTGCACACACAGACAGATCCTAAAGGATCTTACAAAAAAACCAAAAAGGCAAAAGGGATGCCACATGGTGATACATGCTGTGGTGAAAATTAAACAGGATAAGAAGTGTGCAGGGGTGGTGGGATGATTCCAGCTTTAAATAGGATACTGCTTGAGCAAAACCCTAAGCAATGAGGAAGTGAGGGTTTGCATATCAGTGGGCCGTGGGTAAAGGCTTTCTATTGTAGGAATACGAGGCGTGCAATAAAGCAAAGTGGGTGAGCAAGGCAAACTTTACTTCTGCAAAAGGATGTCCTTCCAAAGGGGGTCTGGGAGCAAGCACACCTGCACCAGGAATCCACAGAAAAAAATCCCTAACCTGAAGTGCAAGGCTGCACTTCACTCTAATTGGAGGAGCTCAGGGGTACAATCTACATGATTGCTAATATAAAATTGGGGTGGGTATAGGAAAAGGCTACAAGTGTAATGAGATACCTGTTAGGGAATTTTAAAAATGTCTTCTTTCTGACTTCATGGTTCCCTGACTTAAGATGGTGTCCAATTTAAGTTACAGTAGATGTGCCTATGTTGTATTACAAGTTTAACTTTGATACAAAAGGAAACAAATCTTACACTAGGCAATGGCGATAGCTAGTGCAAAGGCTCTGAGGCAGAGGCTGTAGGAGATTCCACGTAATGAAGATGGCAGAAACAGACATGTAACTCCCAGGGGAAGCAAAGATATGGATTAGAGGCCAAGTAATAACCCAGTACTGAAGAGAATGACTGATTTGGCACCAGACTACCTGGGCCTGAGTCCCACAAGGGTCTCACTGGGCTAAAATCACCATCTGAACAGGCCTGCAGTCTTTCTGGAGGCTCTAGACAAGAGCCCACATCTTGCCTTTTGCCCAGAAAAGCAAGTGACCTGCATTTTTCCACCTCTAGGGCAGCTTGCTGCTGCTCCCTCACCTGCTCCTACCAGAACGCTTCTTTCTCTGCCTTGCCTCTCCTGTTAAGGACTCTGGTGATTATGGCTGACCACCCAGATGACCCAGGAGAGCCTTCTGATGTCAAGGTCAATTGCATATCACCCCTAATCCATCTGCAGCCTCAACTACCCCTTGATGGGTAAGTGACATAGTCACAGTCTCTGGAGATTCCATCATGGTTGTCTTGAGGGGCATTATTCTACCGTTTCTGCACCTGTTTCCGCCTATGTAGAACACTTCCCTCCCCAGGCCTTTGTGTGAACTGGGTTAGGCCAGCAGGCAGCTCTGGTGGCGGAATGGAGGGTGGAGATGGAAGGGGGAGCAGGCCTTTTACTCTCCTTGCCTTGGACCCCTGGGTTGCAGCCTCAAGTCCTCGGTGGCCCCAGTGCCCACTGGTCATCCTCATAATGGCAGGCTCGGGGCTCTGGTGCCCCCTTCCCTTACTGCCATTGCTGATCTTGGCCTCCTAGCCTCATGGCCCCCTGACTTAAGATGGCTTCATTTTATGTGGGACCTTAAGGCTTCCTATTTCTCACAGTCATTAAGCCCCTTTGTACCTCAGGTTTGTCATCTGTGAAGTAGGGGCCCTGATAGCTCCTCCCTCAAAGCACTGTGGTTTGACTAGTGAAGCCTCAGAGCAGTGTCTGTCGTGGGATAATTACTCTATCGGCTACTAGTATTGGTATTATTAATTTAATATACAAATTGCTACTGGTTCCTTCAATCTGTGCATTCATCTGTTAGTCCCATATCCCTACAGAACATACACAATTATTTGTAAAAATCAGGAAGGACGTGGGTGTTCAGTGCCAAATGTAAGGGCAGGCGTGCATGTTCAAAAAGGAGTCAGACGTAAAAGCGGCCGAGCAAAGCCTTTTCATTGGGAATCGGCTCTCAGGAGAGGTTCACCAGCCCATCAGAGTCTTTATAGGCTGGGGTGGCCAGGGGAAGTTTGGGGGTCTCCTATCCCTGGGGATTGGCTGGTGACTCCATTGATCATCCCGCGATTGGAGATGCCATTGGGGTTTGTCTGCCAGTGTCTGACTGGTTGTTCCTTTGCGCATGAGCTGCCTGATGCTCTGGCCCCATCCAGCTGCCTGAAATCAACCTAACACTGTTGGTACAGAGGAACAGGGATTTTCAAATGCTTCTCTGATGCATCCTCAAAAAAATTTTGCAAAACTACGTGTACCCTGACACATTCCTGAGTTAGCAGCTTTTATGGTTTGGATGTGAGGTGTCTCCCAAAAGCTTCTGCTAATGCAGGAATGTTCAGAGGCACAGTGATTGGACTGTGAGAGCAGGAAACTAATTGGTCAGTCCTAATTTGAATGGACTGGGCTGTCACTGAAGGCAGGTGGGTGTGGCTGGAGGAGGTGGGTCTCTGAGGGTGAGCCCTGGAAGTGTGCATCTTCCCTGGGCGCCTTCCTCTCTCTCTGCTTCCTGACCCCTCTTCTGGGCTCTTTACCCAGAATGTGCACTTCATCTTTGGCCTAGAGTGATGGAGTGGGCTGGCTAAGGACTAATACCTCTGAAACCATGAGCCCAAATAAACCTTTCCTCCTTTAAGTTATTCTTGTCAGGTATTTGGATCACAGCAACAAAAAAGCTAACTCAAACAGAACTAAGGTTCATCGGAAGATTAAATAGCTGCAGAGGACCCATTCACCAGAGAATCATAAGTACCGATGTTTAAAAAGATATTTTTATATTATGCAATGGAATCTAATCATAATAGTTTGATATTTGATACCATCCATTTAAAATTATTTACACAGGATCTTCCTTAGCATTGAAATATTTGCTTCTGTCCTTTTTGTTTTTTTTTTTTAAATGATTGCATAAGTATTGGCTTCTCGTGTGAGTAAAGAGTAAGCTACTTTGTTGATTCCCCCTAGATCCCTATCTTCCCTCCCTCTCCCTCCCTCCCACCTCTTCTGTCCTTTTTATTCTTGAAATCATTATTTTTGGGCTGGAGCGGTGGCTCAGCGGTTACGGTGCTTGCCCGGCATGTGCAAGTACACGAGTTCAAACCCCAGCACCCACGTACACAGCAGAGTGTCTGAGCAACGAAGGCCATGTGAAAAACTCAATAAAAATTGATTCTCTCTGTCTCTCTCTCTCACTGTCCTTCTTTCTTTAAAAAAAAAAATCATTATTTCCATCCCACTACTCACAACATTTTATCCTAATGTCACGTATTTTTACAACTGCAAATATTTTACCGATGAACCTCTTGTGTGCATTTCTGCAAAAATTCTACACAAATTAGAATTTCAAAATGCATCTTATTTTCTGTGTATTTAGGAGGCTGTGTGCTAAAGGTGCTTCTAGGATCTTGAATCATTATCAGTTATACCTAGTACACATTTGGTCAAAATGATATAGTATGTTACGGTGTATGGTAAGTTAGTCTTTAAGAATTAAAATGTAAAAAATATAAAAATAAAAAAATTTAAAAATTAAAAAAAATTAAAAGAATTAAAATGTAAATGATTGGGGCTGGAGCGGTGGCTTGGCAGTTGTGGTGCTTGCCTGTCATGCGCAAGGATGCAGGTTTGAACCCCAGCACCACATACATCATGAAGTGTCCGAGCAATGAAAGCCACATGAAAAACTAAGTAAAAAGTTGATTCTATCTTTCTCTCTCTCTCTCACAATGTCCCTCCTCGATCTCGCTCTTGTTTTTTAAAATTATTCATGGCTTCTTTTCTTCTTTTTCTTCTTCTTCTTCTTCTTCTTCTTCTTCTTCTTTTTCTTCAAGAGAGAGAGAGAGAGAGAGAAAGCAAGAAACAACTTTATTTAGTTTTTCGTGTGGCCTTCGTGGCTCTGAGACTTCTCTGTGTCCGTGGTGCTGGGGTTTGAACTCGCACACTCGCACATGCCAGGCAAGTGCCGTAACCGCTGAGCCACTGCTCCAGCCCCCCCCTTCTCTTTTTTTTAAAATGTAAATATTATTGGAAATGCATTTCATAAAGAGCTGACATACGTCCTCCCTCATTCATCTATCCATGGTCAAAAGTGACACTGTCAAATGCGGCAGGCTTCACGCCAATTCTATTCTTCTTTCTTTATTATTTATCTTGTTGGTTCTTTTTAGTCATAACTAACAATAGGATTCCTTTAGACATAATCATAAAAGCATGGAATATAATTTGCTCTAATTCAGTCGTTAGTATTTCCCCTTCCTTCCCTTCCCCCTCCCCTGTTCCCTTCCCTCTACTCTACCGATCTTCCTGCTCCTTTTAGTGTCTTGTGGATGTACAAGGGGGGGAGCTTCACCGTGACATATCGGTGCGTGTGCACAGGAAGGTCAGGTCAGGCCCACTCCACTGTCTTTCCCTATCCTGGCCTTCCTCCCTTCCCTGCATTCCCCTTTGTCTACATCACTGATCCCCACCCCATTTTGGATTAGCTTCCACATAGCAGAGAACACTTTTGTCTTATTGGGCCTGGCTTACTTCACTTAGCATGATATTCTCCGGTCCCATCTGTTGACCGGCAAATATCACCAAGTCGTTCTTTACGGCCGAGCCATGCTGCCTTGTGCATTTGTGCATTTTCTTTATCCATTCGTCTGTTGAGGGGCCCCTGGCTTGGCTGCTATGAATTGTGCTGATGGGGTGGCATCACAGTGGTGGGCCGAGTTTACATCCTTCCCCATTCCTTAGTTTTACAGATGTCAGGCTGAGAAGTCTTTCTCATATAAAATGGGAAAGGAGAAAATTTTGGTAATGAAAATGCTACATGATTCTTTTAAAACCTTCCATACCATAAACCAAAAATCTCAGAGTGATTGATCACAAAAATCTCATATTGGGGCTGAAGCAATGGCTCAGCCATTACTAATGAGCTTGCCTGGCCTGCATGAGGATGCAGGTTCGAACCCCAGCATCACGCACACATCGAAGTGTTGGAGCAATGAAAGCCACATGAAAAACTAAATAAAATTGATTCTTTCACTCACTGACCCTCTCTCTTTGAAAGAATCTATTATTCAGGGTAACCTGAATTAAATCTTTCTTTAATATAATTGCAAAGAACTAGAAAACTCTGGATGTGCAAGAGGATTTGTTTGCCAATCACCAGGACCATTCATTTTGTTTCTGGGAAACTCAGCACATTTTACCACGACTTACTAAAGATTATCCATTTTTCCAATTACTCCTTCACTCCAGAGTTTAAACTGATAGCTTGAGAAAGGCTTAGAAAATTTTAATATAATTAATTTCATTATACCTTGTGAAATACATTTTTCATAAGATTTTTAAAAAATCATGCAAACTTCCTTCAATGCATTTTGGGTTAAAAACCTGAGATTTGATAATCCTCCACCAAAAATAAATCTCAGCTTGACGTCGGACCGCGTAGCTGTGCCTTTGGGTCCCGCACTTGGGGGATGAAATTTCAGGGTGTGACAGTGCGTGCTGTTCAGGTACTCACCAGCAGAGGACGCTGCGCAACCAGATGCCGCACAGTGGCGGCTCCTCCTTCGGGGAGAGGAGGTGCTTAGCGGAGCCGCCGAATGGCAATTGGCGCTCTCTCCTCCAGCACTCCCACATTCGGGGGCTGGCCCGCCCTCTCCTCAACATGGCCAAGACTGGCCCTTGAGCCCTTGGCCGGGAGGCCTGGTGTTTGGTCCCTGGAGTCTGCTCTGGCCCTTTCACGCAAGGACCCGGCCATCTGGCTGACCGCCTGTGCCAGAGAGGCTGGCATTGCTCAAGCACAGAAATCAGATCACTTATAGTCCCACCTTCCTCCTCCTGCCCCCGACCCTCACCTATTTCTGTCCTCCTTGGACATTAGATTCCGAGAGATGCACTAAAGGTAGATGTCACGTTCCACTTACTCACCAGGTGCCTACAGCTGCGTCTTAGACATGGGCTTACTGACCCCGCAGACCTGGAGGTTAGGGTGTCACTCTATTGCAGATGACAAATTGGGGTTCAAAGACATTAAATGGCCTGCAGGGGGCCATGCAGCTGGTGAGCGGCCAGGTCCTACTTAGGCTCTGTGGCTCCAGCCCAGCGGGGAGCACAGCTTTGATTTTCATCTCCTTTCTGTCTTGCAGAGCCCTAGGACCGGGACGCACCTTGAGCTCACATTCTATGGCTTCAGTGCAACCCTGGGGCTCCCACAACCTCTGCTTGGGGGTGTCTGCCAGGCTTCCTCCTACTTAACCTTCAGGCTCATCTTAACACTGGGACCACCGAACCCCAGAGTTGGGGTCCATCTGAACCCCAGAGCTGGGGTATGAACAGTGTGTTAAGCTGAAGATGTGAGTCAACAGGACACCAGGGAGCCCTCTCAAAGCTGCGCTTAGCCAAGAGCAGTAACTTCCGGAACATGGAATTGTCTGAAATTCCCTCTCCACGAGTGGGTCCATTCCCAGGAGAGAGGCGAAGAGTAAACCTGATGGAAATTCCCACTATGGGAGTCCACAGCCAGGAAAAAAAATGGAAAGGCCATTTGCTCCTGATTCCAAAAATGGTCCCTGTCTCCAGCTTGTTCTCTTGTAAACCCATCTTTCTTTCATTCTACAGAGAGAGGGGGAGAGAGAGAGGGAGAGAATCAATTTTATTTAGTTTTCAAGTGGCTTTTGTTGCTGCATTACTTCGTTGTGTACGTGGTGCTGGGTTTGAACCTGCATCTCTGCAGCGCATGCCAGGCAAATGCTGTAACTGCTGAGCCACCACTCCAGCCCCCACCCCATCCTCTTTCTTAAACACACCTATCGGTTCTTCCATGGAAGACTTTTTCCCCCCTCTACTTTCCCTACTGAGTTAGGCATCTGAGTCTCTGACTTGAACCAGTCAGCAAGGTAGCTACTTCTTTTCATCGCTCCCCCATCCATTTGAATAAACCTTTTTTCCCTCCTATTGATCTGTCTTTGTCAGCTTAAGTGGCAGGTCTCCAGTTCTGAACTTAAGAGGGCTGAGGAGAAGTGTTTCCAACACCCTCCACCTCATGACATCAAACCTCCCATCCATCCATCTCCCCTGCCATCCAGTCCCATCCTCCCGCTGCATATCTCATCCTGCTCACAAAAGCTGTGTGTTTACTACTGGAAACAAAGATTCACAGTGCTAGCGACTGCCTTTTGGGTGCCACGTCTGTTCCTCTGCTTTGCTTCCCCATTGCACTCTGTCCCTGGCCTGGGCATCTGGTGGGGGCTCTGGAACTGTTTGATTTGGAAGGAACGGTGTCTTGCTCAGCCCCGGGCAGCTCAGCTGTGCTCCACCACCTCTGGCCTAGCGAGGAGAACTTTTCGCCGAAATAGCAGACGCTCTCTGTCCTGACCCTGCTCATCATACACAGCATTATCTTTTCCTTTTTTTTTTCTTTTAATAAATTTTATTTAGTTTTTCATGCGGCCCTCATTGCTCCGACGCTTCATTGTGTACGTGGTGCTGGGGTTTGAACTCACGTCCTTGCGCATGCCAGGCAAGCGCTGTAACCACTGAGCCACCGCTCCCGGCCCAGCAGTACCTTTTTCTCTCTCTAGCAGCAATGTATGTTCATTAAAGGAAAATTTAAAAGTAGGGGGAAAGTATAACTAAGAAAACATAAGCCAGCCATTGTCCTACCACTCAGAGATCATCCTAGTTAATAATTTTGTGTATTTATCTAAGCCTTTTCTCCTCTGAGTATAATAAATAAGTAAGTAAGCAAAACAGGGATTATGCTACATATTTAATGTTGTATTTATTTCCCTTGTACTTAAAGTATCATAATCATATTATGAATGTTTCTTCCATGTCATGAACTCTACTTCAAAAAAATAATTTTTAATAATCTCATGCTATTTCATTATGTATGTGGAAGAAATGTGAGAGTTGTGAAAATCAAAATAAAGTCACAAGTGTCAACCCTAACAAAATAATAATAATAATAAATAAATAAAGCCTGGAGGCTGTGAAGGAAAGATTGTTAGGTGCGACTGATAGTTCTACAAGGACATCTGCCCAGCCATTATCTGTTCAACCTTGGCCTGATGCCATTCTTGTTCTTAATCCCTGCGCCAAGGACTACTGTTTCAAAATAGCCATAGCCCTTCTCATTTTTTTTTTGCCTGTAAAACTTTCCCCTGGTCTCAACTTCTTGGAATCTGCTTGTGCTTTCCCTGACATGCGTATTCCTTGAAAGGCTCAGCTATTCTAAGAAAATAAAATAAACAACAGTATTTTTTGGAGAATCTTCCTCTGATTTTTTTTTAAAGATTGACATAGTCCTATTTCTTTACCAATAAATGTTTATTGAAAGCCTATTGTGTGCCATGTCCTGTCTTAGGCATTGGGGACCAATCTACTCACCACCCCCACAGAACCTAACTTCTAGTGGGGAAGAAACAGATACTAACGCGATACTCTGGCTGTCGGATCTGCCGTACTTCATACAGAGCTGCATTCTTTTTATTTCTTTTTCTTTTCCTGATATGTTGCTGTGTTCACAACTGAGAGCTAGGGCTCTATGTGTGGAAGATGGGAGACCAAACTCCGTCCTTCCCATATACTATGCTTTTTTGATACGTCACTCAAACCTCTTTCTGCCTCAGTTTCCTCATCTTTAAAATGGCTATAAAATAGCGTTGGCCTCATTGAGCGGTTCCGATGATTCCATTCGATAATGCAAGCAAGGCTTCAGGACACCCCGGCTGTTATTGCTGAAGTGGGCATATGGAAATATTTGTTTTCAAATTTAGACTAAATCCCAAGAAGTAGAGTGAATGGGTCAAAATTAGCATTGACACATTCCAAATTGCCCTCCGGGAAGGCTAGGCCAGGCTGCCCCTTAACAGCCATGGAGAAGGAAGGCCTTGGTGGAAGAGCCTGGAAGGTCCCCCGAGGACCACATCTCAGGGCCTTCTGCGGCTTTGTCCTCATTCTTGTACACAGCACCCAGCGTCTCTGACCTGCTTAACAATTCTCTCTCCCTGCTGCTTCTGCTACAATTTTTTTTTTTTACAGATTAAAAAGGTACATTTATTTCTTAAGTATCCTTCAAGAGATTTTTAAGCATTGAAGAATCCACTGCACATATTTCCTTTGCATTGTGAGACAAATGGCGGTATATTATACCCATTGGCTCTACACTGTTACTTTTAAATTTCTACTATAGTTGTGCTATGAGGTTCCCCCCCAAAGCTCGTGTCCCCAAAAGACAACACAGGAATGTTCAGAGGTGAAATGATCAGATGACGAGAGCCGTCACTCCGTGAGTGGATTCCTCCCCTTGATGGAGTAATAATTTGGAAGCACACCTGCAGGGCGGCAGCTGTGGCAGGTAGGGGTGGCTGGAGGACGTAGGTTATGGGGTGTGCCCTTGGGCTTTGTGCTTCCTTCCTGGCCAGTGGAGCTCTTTGTCTCTGTTTCCTGGCTATCCTCTCCTGAGCAGCTTTCTTCCATCAGACCCTTCTGCCATGATGTTCTGCAGCACCTTGGGCCCAAGGCGAAGGAGGCAGCCAACTATGGACTGAACCTCCAAAGCCGTGAGCCCCAACTAGAGTTTCCCTCCTCCAACTTGTTCTTGCCAGGTCTTTTGGTCACAGTGACACAAAGCTAACACAGCTTCTCTGGTATTCACACTACCCAGAGTCTCCCCTTGTCCTCTGCCTGCCCAACCTTGGGCCCTGTCCCTCCCTTCAGTTCCAGCCATCACTAGAGTCATTTGGACCTTGCCAGCTGCCTCCCCAAGTCTTCTCCCTGGGGTCTTCTGCCTGCCTCTCTGAAGGTTGCTCCGCCTCTTCTTCCTCTCTCCCAGCTTTAACCTTTTTCCCCATTTGATTTTTTTTCACAAGAGTATATTTTACACACAACATTGTACAAAAATAAGGCCAAAAATTAAGATTAACAATG
>PVKS010005377.1:0-85549 GCA_004027875.1 Aplodontia rufa | reverse complement strand
CTAGTCCCCACCTCCACCTATGAGTGGAGACAATCAACCCTTAGATCTCTGGGTTAAGCTGATTTTACTCATCATGATCTCTTCCATAACCATCCATTTACCCTCAAAGGCTGCAAGGTCATTGTTTCTAATTGCTGTGTAATATTCCATGGTATAAATGTACCACAGTTTTTGGATCCATTCTTCCTGTGAGGGACACTGGGGTTGTTTCCATAGCCTAGCAATGGTAATATCTCTCTAATTTTAAAATGCAGATCTTCACTGAACTAATACCAGTTATTGAAAGGGCTTTCCTTTCTCCATTGGATTTCATTGGCACTTTTGTGATAAATTAAGTGATCCTCTATTGCAGGTCTATTTCTGGGCTCAATTTCATTCTGGTTATATATTTAAATATTGCATCCATTTTAATGATGATATGGAAGTTCATATAGACCTAAGGAAAATTTCCTTTCCATCATATTATTTTTTCTACTATTCTATGTCCTAGAGCTGGCTGCTCTATACAATAGGTTTAGTGAAGACTTAATACTATGGTAACATAGAAAATACTTTTGGTTTTGGTAGACAGACTTTTCATTATATTTGGAATACTGTGAATGATTGTCCTTTTTCTTTCTTTCTTTTTTCCTTCAATGCTGGGGATTGAACCCAGGGCCTCAAGCTTACTAGGCAAGTGTTCTACTGCTGAGCCACATCCCCAGCCCCTCTGGATCTTGCTTGGTATGTGTGTCTAGAGGAAGAAGGAAGGAGAGGGGTAAATTTTTTTAAAAATCAAAGAAACAGTCATTTTGCTTTTTATATTGTTTTCAAATATTCCTCCCACCCCACACAAAGTTCCTGAAGGGTAGTGAAAAGTTACATTTTGTAAATAATACTGAATAGGCAGGATGTTGTGAATAGGGATCAGCTATTAGATCTGAAATATCTCATAAAACCCACTCTTGATTTGAGAATTTGTCATTGTGGTCCCTGGTGCTGATGCAACTGAGTATCTATGTGGAAATATAAATAACACAAGACTCTTAAACTCTTTACTATGCTGAGACTTTTGTTTGTCTATTACATAAATAGGAAGAGGAGAGAACCAAGAATCCTCTTTTAATTTGAGCAACCCAGCTCCTGTTTATATCACTTGGGAATATAAATGCCAACTACAACATTATCACCTGGGCAACAAATCAACAAGTAAAACTGTAAGTTGGATATCACTGAAGGTTATGTTCACAGAACACAGCAACAATTTCTAAAACCTCTAGCAATTGAAAGACTGCTTTGTTCAAATAATTCCAATGATGGATTTACATTAAAGAGAACAGAACGAACTGGTAGCAGTTGTGAATGTTTGTCCAAGAATTCAAATCACACAAGGAAAAAGACTGATGTCCTTGGGAGAGTTCACATTTGCTCTTTACCTCATTGGGCCCCTTGACTGGATTTGAAAATGTGAATGATGTCTCTGTCTTTGCAGCTGTGGAGAAGAAACATTTTTATTACCTCTTCTTTTGACTTTTGACTTTAATAGAAAATGACGTTTTGTATTTTCAGACACAGATTCTGATGTGTCATTAGCATTAAAAACAGAATGCAGACCTGTGGAGTTCAATTTAACTAATTGAACTAATTTATTTGTTTGTAGGACTGGGGATGAAGCAAGGGGTATTCTACATCCACAATTCTTTTTTTTTTAGACATGGTCTCACTAAGTTGCTGAGGCTGGCTTGCTGGCTTTGAACTTGTGATTCTCCTGACTCCATCTCCGGAGCCACTGGGATTACAGGCCTATGCCACCATGCCCAGACAGGAGTTCAATTTTTAAAAATGGAAAATGGATTGTTAAGCTTTGACTTGGTAAAGTATGAAGAATCTCCCATGTTACAAAAGAACAGTCAGGGTGACATCAGACTTCTCACAAGCAACTGGGTACAAGACACAAGTTCTTTGGCAACATCATTTGTGTGTGTTTATGTGTGCCCGAGTGCATGTGTGTACGCTGGGGATTGAATCCAGGGCCTAACATATGTTCAACAAGTGCTCTGCCACTGAGCTGCACCCCAGCAACACACAAAAATGATTGTAAACTCAAATATTGTATCCAGAAAAATACACTTAAGTGTAAATGTGGGATAGAACTAGTTTTAGACCCACAAGGTCTTGGATCATTAACTTCCTACAGGCTGTTTGGGGGAAGTTCTTTGAAAATATTCTGCCGCAAAACAAAGAAAAAGCTAAGAAAGGGGAAGAACAGTGATCCAGGAAACAGTGAAACAAATCCAAAAAGCCAGAAATGGAAGTTTCTATATGACTTGCTGTGCAGCAAGACAAATGAGTCATCTGTAGAGATTGAAGGAGAATGTGATGCCACAGGAGGTAAGAAATGGTACCTGAAGGACAGGATAATGGTGATAAATGACAGAATAATTACTGAAATGAAAAATCTGAAAAAAGGTGAAAATATTATAAACGCACCTGGTCAAAAGGCCAACCCCACTGCTTCCCCCTCCCCCAAAAAAAGGGAAAATAGAAAAACTCCTCAATTTAAAAAAGGAAGTGAAAGCAGTTTGCCCAAGGTTCCTGAAAGACACCTGCCCTCCAGGGGTAAGAGTTTAGTGTTGGGCGGAGTGAGTGGCCCTTCAGGTTGAATTGTCTGTGTAGATGGCAGAAGGACTACAAAACTGGGCTTGGATTTGTCCCCGTGGTCTACTAAGGCCCGGAGAACCATACTGGTTCCCGAAGAAGAGAAGGAAAAATTAAAGCAGCTTTGTAGTAAAGGCCAACCTGCGTCAGGACAGGCAGGAAGCCCAAAGATGCATCTGTTGCAATTTTCCAGGCATGAGGGGGAGGAAGATAAAACCACAAGAGGGAAGAAGAGAACAATCAGGAAAGCACTGCCAAGGAGGGCCCCATAGGACTCAGGGACCAGGCCTGGATGAAAGGGTGGGGCAGTTCCAAGGCTTTTGGGTGTTGAAGACTGGGTAACAATGGTGAGGGTGTCCATCTAGTACTACTGTTTTATTATTGCACACCAACTTCCCCTGCTCCTCCTTGTCCTTGTCCTCTCTACCAGATTGATTTTAAGCTCCATGTGTTGGTTTCTTTGGCAGGAGCACTGGGGCCTGCAGGAGCAGGCACTCAGCTAATGCTGAGGCTGCTGCTCCTGAGGACGATGCTTCAATGCCTTTTGGGCAAGATGGAGAGAGTGATTTGGGGCATAAGAGAAAGAAGGCAGAAATAGAGATTAGTGAAATGCCAGCTGCTATCAGGAGTTGGAAGAAACTGCTTTCTGAAATTATTGCCAGTACTTCTTCCTAGTGAAATGCTTTATTTTTCCTTTCTTTTTGCATCCTTTAATTTTAACTCAATCTATACCTCAGTATGGGGAGTTCTGAATGTAGTCAAGGAAATCACATCTAAATTATTCTTTTAAAATCTTTTTTGAGGGCTGGAGCCGTGGCTTAGCTGTTAAAGTGCTTGCCTGGCATGCGTGAGGACACAGGTTCGAACCCCAGCACCACATACACAAGGAAGTGTCAGAGCAACAAAAGCCACATGAAAAACTATGTAAAATTGATTCTCTCTCTCTCTCTTTCTCTCTCTCTCTCTCTATATATATATATACACACACACATTGTATATATATACATATATACATATATATATATGTATATCCTTGTCCCTCTCTCTCTTAAAAAAATCTTTTTTGATTGAAAATAGACTCTTAGAATTTAGAACTATTTAAACCCACCCTGGACTAGGAGTATGAGTGTTCTACATCTTGTTTGTTCTTGGTTTTGAAGGGAAAAAAATGTTATTTTCAAAGAAAGCACTAGATGGCACTTGTGATGTATTCAATCAAGGATCTGCTGCCTTAGATCCTTTATGGAAAAGGGAAAAATGCAATAAATATTAAAATGGGAAAATCATCATTACAATAATGAAGATCAGTTTCTTATGATTGTGTTTACTATGTTACTATGTATGAGCAAAATCTTTATGCAGTGTCTGCATTGAAAAACCTGGGTTTTGCTTTATAAAAAGTGTAAGAGGGGAGCCAACATCTCTATAATATATGAAAACCCCACATCACTAAAATAATAAAAGAAAAATAATATTGGATTTATACACAGATCGACCACAGATGTTTTAAAAATAATTGTTCCATTCTACTTGGAATATTTCAATTAGTAAAAACAGATTACAAAATCCATATTCCATCTATCATGGGAAGAAAAATAACTACTTATTACTTTAAAAATAAGGCACCTAAAGGCTTTATAATTAATATTTATAAAGAAAAAGGGAGGAAGGAAAGAAAGGAGGAAGGAAGGAAAGGAGGGCAGAAGAAAGGAAGGAAAATAAATAAAAATTAAAGCAGATATCTCATGAAACATGAAAGGCTTTAAGCAAACTCGTTGGCTGTTTGGTTATTCAGCCAGGCCGGCCTCATTTGGCACACTGCTTAATGATCTCACGATCACACTTTAGTGTCGAGGGACTGTAAGCTTGGCATGGCAACCGTAGCCTGTCGACTCTCTCACATCAATGCATCTTGCCGCTAGCTATTGCCTTGCCTTGTCAGTAACCACTTTACAAATGAGGTTCCCATGTGGCTCCATTTCACTTTTTGGTCCTTATTCTCCCTTTGTCTCATTTTTGTTCCTTATTTTAAATGTACCTTTTCTTGCTGTAACTTTCTAGGATAATTCAACACAATGAAATTCTTTGGGAACAAGATGGGTTATAAATAAATTAATAATAATGCTAATATGCTATCTTGTAATTACACTAATTTGTGGGTTTGGGATGAAACTGACATTTTGAAGGTAGTATCTCATGTAGTAGTAAACTTAGCATGTCAGAACTCAGAGCTGAATATGCAAAACAGCGACGGGGCTGAGCAAAATCTTGGATCTGTGCAACAGTCAGGTTTCTTCGGATGCATGTAAATGACAGGACTGGATTCTGGCTAACTCAAGCAAAAGGGGACTTCAACAGAGTGCTAGCCAGGAAGTCACAGGAAGATGAGAAACAGGAGTGACAAGACTGGACACAAGACATGAATGAGATCAGCTCCTGTAGACCAGACAGCAAGAAATACTTAGGATCTTGTCTGGGTGATGCTGTTCCAATGTATGCATTACAGTTTTTTTTCAACCTTGTGTGCCTTTACTCAAGGTGAAGAGTTCTAAGCATCTAGATAGCTTAATGTGTTCTGTGCACTCACAGATCTACAGCACTAAAAATATAGCAAATTTAGTTTGGAATAAAAAAAAAAACGATGTCTTTAAAGGTTTCAAATACAGTTCAGAAAAACTAAAACATTCCAGGCGTCTAGTTGTCTTACCTTGGGTCACATGTGATTCCTTGGTTGCAGTGGGATAAGAAATGCTGATTTACATATCCACCAAGACTGCCCACAAAGAGGGAGAGGAAATTGAGTCTTCCTGGAAAGAAAGAATGGTTTCTAGCTACCCAAAAAATGACCTTGTGCATTACTATATCAAGAGTAGACTGAATTTCTATGTTGTACTGTAAAACTCTATAGGTGGTTGAGTATTGTCCCTCCCACCTGCAAATGCAGAACCTCAGTGTCTGACCTTATTTGGAAACAGTTATTACACGTATAATTAGTTATGGTTCAAGATGGGATTTTACTGGATTAGGGTGGACTGTAAAACTGATGAGTGTCTTTATAAGGGACAGAACAGGACACACAGAGCCACACGGAGAAGAAGATGTGAAGATGGATGCAGAGCTTAGAGTGATATGTCTATAAGCCAAGGAATGCCAAGGAGCACTGGAAGCCACCAGAATCTAAGAGGCACATGGGATGATTTCTCCTCAGAGCCTCCAGAAGTAACTTACCTGGCCCATACTTTTATTTTGGACTTCTGGATTCCTGAGTGGTGAGAGAACATGCATCTGTTATTTTGTTTGGTTTTGTTGTTGTTGTTGTTGTTGTTGTTGTTTAAAGAGAGGACAGTGAGAAAGAGAGAGAGAGAATCAATTTTTATTGAGTTTTTCATGTGGCCTTCATTGCTCTGACACTTAGTTGTATACGTGGGTGCTGGGGTTTGAACCCGTGTACTTGCGCTGTAACTGCCGAGCCACTGCTCCAGCTCCCGAATCTGTTGTTTTAAGCTATTCCATTTGTGGTACTTTGTTATAGTGCCTCCCGGAAACGAATGCAACTCCTAAGAGCGACTTCTTTGTGTGGAACTCTAAGTGGTAAATCCATGGAAGTAAGTGCTTAGTGTCTTAGTCTGTTTTATGTTATTATAACAAAATACCTGCTGTTGGGTACTTTATGAAGTTAAGAGGTTTATTTGACTCATGAATCTGGTGGCTGGAAGGTCCAAACAGCAAGATACTAGCATCTGGTGAGCCCCATCCTCACCCTTAGGCTATATCACAACACGGTGGAGATGTAGAAAGGGAAACAGCTACACGCAGAAGGACCAAGATTGTGGGGTGGCCTCACTTTGCAGCAACCTGTTCTGGAGAGACCTGTTCCATCACGTGCAACCTGACCCACCCCTGAAGATGGCAATAATCCACTCATGAGGTGGAGCCCTTCTGGGAACCAAGTTTCCAGCCCAAGAACTTTTTTTTGGCATAAAATGTATCCAAATCATAGCACTTAGAAAATGTATTTGTGTGTGTGTGTGTGTGTTACTGGGGATTGAACCCAGGGCCTAACTCACATTAGGTAAGTGTTTTGTTTTTACCACTGAGCTATATTTCCAGCCCTAGTAAATGCATTTTTATGACAGTGAATGAAAGTTTTCTTTTTCTATATCAAAAGAAAATAAATTTATGAATGACAGTCCATTTATTCTGTAAGAACTACTGACTCCCTCTATGCACTGGCATCTTGTAGGACCCAGAAAGATAGTGGCGAACAATCTAGATGGAGTCACTGCTCTCAGGAAGCGCTCAGAGGGGAAGCACCAAGCAAAACATATCAGGGTTGAGATCAGGGCTATGTAGAAAGCGAAACTGGATGGTGTGACTTAGAGGGATGGACCGGGAGTGCGGAGCCAGTCTAGATTGAGTGGAGAAGCAGCGAGGAGAGAGCTGAGATCGGAATCACGAGGAGCCAAACACGAACGACTGGGGAAGAGTGTTCTAAGCAGAGGAAACTCAGAACCAGTGCAGAGTGACCACTGAGAAGTGGAAGGAGATAAACTGCAGATTGAAGCAGAGACAGATCACTGTCTGTTCTAGAACATGTGGAAGTGGAGGATGATAAGTAGGAGAGTAACATTTTCTGATACGAACATGAAAAGTCAGTCTGAGGCTGTGTAGGAAAAAGGGGCCAGAGGGTTCCAAGGAGCAGGAGACCCCTCGTAGACCGTAGCCATAGGCTGGGCGAGACTAAAGGGAGCTAAGAACGAGTTTGCTGGGGTTGTAGAGAAGTGGACACATTCCAGATATGTGTGAGGCAGAGTTTCATAGGACAAACAAGGTGTTAGTTAAGTGACTTCTCTTAGCTTACCATCACTTGAAATTCTATTAAAGAAGAAAAAAACTTATGTTACCAAGACTTACATCCAGCATTTAATTAGACATAATGTGTATATACGATGTATTTCTTAAACATGCACAAACTCAATGTGCCTCATAGTGTGACAGAGGCAATAAATGTAGGAAAGAAGATTCTGGGTTGGGTAACACTGATAAGGGAAACTCCATGAACTTATGATGGACCTTTCAAGACATGTAAGATTTTAAAAAGCAAAAGATAAAAACTGAGAAAAAGCAAAAAGATTGAAGAAGAGCATTCCAGGTTTGATAGGGCATGAACAAAACAGAAAAGTGGATGATAAGTGTGCAATATTTAGAGTATGGGGTAGGTGCTGTGTAACGCAAAGGATGCCAACAAAGTTACGTCAGCAAAGTAAACATAGGTGACAGAGGGCTTTGAAATCCAGGTCGAGTTTCGATTTAACTTTTCAGATCAGAGGTCAACAGACTTTTACTGAGAGGGCCAGACAGTAAATAGTTTAATTGTTATTAGCCATAGAGCTACTCAGCTCTTCATTAGAGTGTGAAAGTAGCCACAGACAATACTTCAAAAATGACCAGGGCTGTGTTTCATTAAAACTTTATTTATGGAAACAGGTGGCAGACTAGATTTGGCCCTCAGGCTAGAGAAACAGTGCCATAAAATAAAGCAATGCTTTATTAGAGTCTTTGAAGTAACCACGTCTAAGCATAGTGTACATTTTCAGTTACTTAGTCAGCATTCATTCCCCATCTTCCTTCTTCAGTTTTCAGGCTTTCAGTCAGATGTCTGCTTCTCTCACATGTGCAGGGAGAAGCAGATTGCATTCCCAACTCCAGGAGTGGTCTCTGACTTTAAGTCTCTCAGGTTATTCCATTCCCCTTTCCACAATGACGGGCTCCTGTGTCTCAGACCTAAGGCAACTAGTATTTGTCATTTATCTGTTACAGATGTTTGTTCACGGACAGCCGCTGGCTTAGTTTTGTCCAGTAAGTTTATTAAGCCTTCTGGGAAAAACAGCTTTCTCACATTTTGGAGGGAGCCACCAAATGGGACACTCTTGCTCCTTCAGGAGATAAGGAGATAGCATATGGACATAAAACCTGGATTATCTGATTTCATTTAGCCACTTTGAGAGGAGCCATGTTTAGAATGAAGCCAGTAGGCCTGAAGGCAGAGCAGAGAAAGGCAAAGACTACAGGTCTTTGATAACATGATTAAATAACTAAATTAACCCAAAGTCTATTCTACCTTGGATTTTTTTAGTTCTATTGGCACATAAATCATTTTTATTATTAAAATCCGTCTGAGTGGAGTTTCCCATTAGTTGTAATTAAAGGATTCTATTGTCACAGCAAAATAATATGGAATGGGTAGATACTGAAGGGTGTTAGATCAGATGGTAGAGTAGGCCTGAAGTGATAAGGCACAAGGTGAAGAGGGACAGCCTGGCCCATTGAAAAGGGAGAATTAATATGGGAAATTAATGTATATCAACATGACCAGCATGTCCACACTGAATATGAGACAAAATGGGGGGAGGGGATTAAGAAAAATAGGGAATGGGGAACTTGAGACCACTCACAGGAAATAAATGTAAAACACAGAACTGAAATGTTGAAGATGAAAGAGACACTTATTTGAAAGCTTAGCCAATATTAGTTCAACAGATGATCTCACTCTGGCAACAAAAGAAGTAAAGCAACAAATATGTAGAACATATGAAAAGTTCACCATAAAAGCTTTAACTAGGGCCCATAAAATGCCACGCAAAGCCATAACGGTAAAGGGGTAAAACAAACACCTGTAAAAACAGGATAACAAGTGAGAACTTTTAGGGGTTGTGTCTTAGCATGGAAGAGGAATAACATTAAGAACAACAAGAATTGTGATTTTTTTTTTTGGGTGCTGGGATGAAAACCAGGGCATCACACATGCTAGGCAAGTGCCCTACTGCCACAGACAGCTCTAGATACTCGACTTCTATATGAAATGAAGAAACAATTTGGATGCAGGGGCAGCTGGGTAAAGTGCTGGCAAGGCAACTCTGATCCCTTAGCATTCACCAGAATAGTTATTGAGTTGAAACAGAGGGTTTCCAATCAGCTTGATTTAATCAACTTAGTCCTTAGCAAGAAGGGATGCATCTGCACTTCTGAAAAACACTCCTGAAAACAGGGATGGACCATAAAATTTGTTTTTGTGAAACTTAAAGGTTAATCAAAGGCAATTGTTATCTGGGGGGCAGGGATGATCTGTAGGCATCCAGGGGTGTATCTGAATGACTTGGAAGTGTGACTGCTTGCAGGCACATCTCCTCCTGGCATCCCAGGGTGTGTTCCACCAGGCTGCCATCAGATTACCTCAGTGCCTCCAGGTCGGGTATGCCCACAACATCCTATCACTGGGCTACTTCTCCAGCTTACGAACAAAAGTGAAGAGATGACATATTGTGAAACTAATTAGAAGTCAGTGTAGGACTGATTGCCCCATTTCAGTTATTCACATTTTTCTATTTTTGGTTAGGGAACACATAGTCCATTGACATTTAACTTCTGGAAGCTCCAGTGGAGTTGGACAAATAAGGGAAAGAGATGAGAGTTGCTGGAACAGGGAGACCCAGCCACAGCTCACACAAAATCATTGAGCCTTCTCAGGTTTCAGTGATGTACAGGTAGATAAGAATAACTAAAAAGACTAATGGAAAGGGACTCTCTGCTTAAAAGAAATAGTATTCAAAGGACAGGGGCAACTGTGAATAGGATGATAAATGGAAGATGAAGTATGGGGTTGTAGAAAAGAAGAGAGCTTGCCTGGCATGTGCAAGGACCCACGTTTGATCCCCAGCACCACATACACAACCAAGTGGAGGAAAAACAAAAACCAAATGAAATTCACACACACACACTCTCTCTCTCTCTCTCTTTCTCTTTAAAAAGAAAAAATGTACATGGCATACAGTAAGGTTAACATTGTAAATCCATACTTTGAGCCCCTAAACAATTACCAATGACAGATGAAATTTAAAATGTAAAAAATTATAAAACAGGAAATTTAAACTATAACCAGTCTTCTGGTTTCTGCTTTCACATCTAAAAAGCTTAGAAGTCATCATAACAAGTAAAAAGCTAAATAAATTGAAAAAATCAATAACTCTTCTTAGGTCTATCAGAGAAGTAGAGTCACAGGGTAAACTGTGACCCCTCCAAATTGGAAAGACAGACAGGTGGGTACAGAGACAACTTACCAGAGCAGAAACCTCTGTAAGAAACAGTATTGAGTTAGGAATATCTGAACTTTAACTGACAAATTGCTGGAGGTTTGGTGTTGACAAGACTAAAAGCTAAAATTCCAGAGGGACCCAGTAATTGAAAGCCTCCACAGTTTTGTGAGCTGCTCAACCACACTCTCACAGTAAATGTTGGGAAAATTCCCACAGGGCTGTGACAGGGGAAGGCGGTCCCTATCATGAAGTACAGCAAAGCCCTCAGTTTTTAACAGGTCTGTCCTCACTTTACCAAAATCTAAACTGCTAGAGTTTGACTAGCACTTAACTAACCTGCAGGAAGGGAAATATCCAAATCTAGCCCATTCTAGTCATCCTATCCCACCTAAGTGGGGAGAAGAAAACTGAGAAACACTGCTAAAGTTAATAGCTAGAGGCATAGGCTCACTAAATACTGAGACCTCAGCATAGGACCATGAATGCTTCCTACCCACCTCCACCTTACCATCACATTAGCAAAGGCCTACTTACCACAGTTCTTTTTACCCCATACATCATATTTGACTACCAATAAAAAAAAATTACAAGGCATATTAAAAGGCAAAACCACAGTTTGAAAGACAGCGAGTATCAGAACCAGACATGGCAGGGATGTTGAAATTGTCAGAGAGGGAATTTAAAATATCTATGACTAATATGCTATGAGGTTAGTGGACAGCATGCAAGAACAGATGGGGAATGTAAACAGAGATGGAGAGGTGGAAACCCTAAAAAAAGTGAAAGCATACTAAGGACAACAAACTAGGCATGGTGCCAAACATCTGTAATCCCAGTAGCTTGGGAGGCTGAGGCAGGAGGATCACAAGTTCAAAGTCGGTCTCAGCAACTTTGCAAAGCCCTAAGCAACTTAGCGAAACCCTGTCTCAAAATGAAAAATTTTTAAAAAGGCTGGGATGTGGCTCAGTGATTGACCCTGGCACAAAAAGAAAAAAAAAAAAAAAAAGAAGAAAGAAAGAAAGCAATAACATGCCAGCCACTGCTGCATATGCCTATAATCCCAGCAACTAATTTGGCAGGCTGAGGCAAGAGGCTGGCCTCTGTACCTTAGCAAGACCCTAAGCAACTAAAGTTCAAGACCAGCCTCAGCAACTTAGCAAGACCCCAAGCAACTTAATAAAAGCCTAACTCAAAATTAAAAAAAAAAGCAACAACTTTTTAGAAATTAAGAATGCCTTTAATCAACATATTAGTAGACACCATGGTTGAGATAAGCATCTCTGAACTTGAGGATTGATCAATAGAAAGCTCCAAAACTGAAAATCAAAGAGAATAAAGAATAAAACAATACAACAAAATGGAACATAATATTCAAGAACTGTGGGATAACAACAATAGGCATAAATACATACAAATGGAATGCCAGAAAGAGAAGAAAAAGAGAAAAGCATGGAAGAAATATTTGAGGCAATAATGACTGAGAAATTACCCAAGAAATGTCAGATACCAAACCACAGATCCAGGAAGCTCCGACAATACCAAACAAGATAAATATCCCCCAATACACCTACGTATATCATTTTTAAACTACAGAAAAAATCAAAGAAAAAGTCCTGAAATATGCCAGGGGGTGGGATAGGAGCGGGATGGAGGTGGGTGAGGGGAGAGAACCACCCTATCTGTAGAAGATAAGAATTAACATGACTCTCTCCAGAAGTTGCACAAGCAAAATACTAGAATGAAATGTTTAAGGTATTGAGAGAAAAAGACAACCAACCAAGAACTCTGTGAAATTATACTTCAAAAGTAAAAAAGAAATACTTTCTTAGACATACAAAAATAAAGGGAATGTGTTGCTAGTAGATCTTCCTTGCAAAAAAAATTTAAAGTTCTTTAGAAAGAAAGTAATAAAGGCTAAAAAATCTGATATACAAAAATCAAGAAAAGACATCAAATAGAAGGTAAAATAAAAACCTGATTGTTCTGATTTTTTTTTTTTTTGACATGGAAACTCACTATATTGTTCAGGTTGACCTTGGACTCCTGGGATCAAACAATCTTCCTACCTTAGC
This sequence comes from Aplodontia rufa, assembly GCA_004027875.1. NCBI lineage: Eukaryota > Metazoa > Chordata > Mammalia > Rodentia > Aplodontiidae > Aplodontia > Aplodontia rufa. The sequence continues at coordinate 72,747 of PVKS010005377.1, read as the reverse complement.
CGCTCAGTTAGCTAGGAGTACATACTGGTGTGGGCCACCATGCCTAGTTTTTTTGTTGTTATTGTTGTTGTTTTGTTTTTGTATCAGGGATTGAACCCAGCAGCACTTAACCACTGAGTCAGATTCCAGCCCTTTTAATTTTTTTTATTTTGAAAGAGTGTCTTGCTAATTTATTCATGGCCTTGCTAAGTTGCTGAGGCTGGCTTTGAATTTGTAATCCTCCTGCCTCAACCTCCCAAGCTGTGGGGATTAAAGGCATGTGCCACTGCACCCAGCTCTTATTCTTAATTGACTTAGACAGCAAATAACATCAATCATGTATTTGATCATGTGTGTTTATGTATATGTCATAAACATATGTTCATGTATGCTTATATAAACATATGTTCATGAAATGAATGACAGCCCATGATATGAGATAGGAAGGAGAAATTAGGATTGTTCTGTTATTGTAAGGTACTCATACAACCTATGAAAAGGTATAATATTATTTGAAAGTAGACTTGGAGGGGCTGGAGCGGTGGCTCAGCGGTTATGGTGCTTGCCTGGCAATCACAAGGATGTGAGTTCAAACCCCAGCACCACGTATGCAATGAAATGTCTGAGGAATGAAAGGCACATGAAAAACTAAATAAAGATTGCTTCTCTCTTTCTGTTTCTCTCTCTGTCCCATCTTTCTTTCTTTAAAAAAAAAAAGAAAGTAGACTTGGATTAGTCATAAATGTATATTGCAAACTATAGGAAACCTAAAAAAAGTTTTAAAAAAATGGCTGTAGTGCACGCCTGTAATACTAGCTACTCAGAAGGCTGAGGCAGGAGAATTGCAAGTTGGAAGTGATTCTCAGAAATTTAGCAAGACCTGTCTCGAAATTTAAAATAACAAAGATTGGAGATGCAGCTCAGTAGTAAAGCATCACTGGTTTCAATTCCCAGTACCAGAAAAAAAGAAAAGTATAACTGATATGTTTTTGAAAAGCAGAGGAAATGAAATCATATAAAAGGCTTAATTAAAACCACAAAAAGAAAAAAAGAATGAAAGGCAAAAACAGAAATAAAAAACAAGGACAACTGAAAATAGTAACAAACATGGTAGATTTAATGCAACTGTATCAATAATCTCTTTGAATATCAATGGTCTAAATACATCAATTAAAAGACAAAACTGTCAAAATGAGTCAAAGAACAAGACCCAACCATGTGTTGTCTCCAGGGAACTGACTTTAAATATAAAGACATATACAATTTGAAATCAACAGGAAGATTTACTATTCTAACACTAAAAGATTTACCATTCTAGCACTAGAAACAGGGGGCATCGTAAGAAAATGCATTGCATAATGATAAAGAGGTCTAAGAATTCTCTAAGAATACAGAATAATCTTTAATGGGCATGCCTCTAGCAACAAAGCATCAAAATACAGGAGCCAAAAGCTGATAGAATTGCAAAGAGAAACAGATGAATCTGCTAATATAGTTGCTGATTTCAACAACACTATCAGAAATGGACAGATCTGGGAAGCAGAAAATTAGTGGGATAATAACAGCTTTCTAGGACTAGAAGTTCTGACCAGATGGAGGCCTTACTTTTCAGGTGTGGTTTAGTGGTGAAGCCACTCGCTAAGCACTTGGCCATGGAATCTTCATCTTTCCCTGTCATTCTACCCTCTACATATTGGTTCAGGGCACCTCTCTCAGAGGTCATGCCCAACCAGACCAGCTCATCCAATGGTAACTCTGATAACTGACCACAGTCTGTGTTGTGTTACCTTTTCTGCCCCCTTGAACCTTCCTCACCCCAGCACACACACAGATAGAACTTGTATCCTCTCCCCCTCAAGACTAAATCCTTATTCTTTAAACAAAGCCCTCTGGAGTGATTGCAGTATGCTGGTCATGGAGAGGCAACACTGATGGTTTTGAAAGCAGAGGAAGGGGGTCACAGGCCAAGGAATGTGCCCAACCTCTAGAACCTGGGAAATGATTCTTCCCTAAAGCCTCCTGAAGAAACCAGCTCTGCTGACACCTTGGCTTTAACCCAGTGGGACAAATTTTGGACTTCTGACCTTCAGAACTGTAAGATAATAAGTGTGTATGGTTTTAAGCCATTAAATTTGTTATAATTTATTACACTAACATTAGAAAATAAGCAAATGTGCTTAACATGCATGTTTTCCCAGATAGTGAGGGCCCTAGAAAGTCTACCAAAGTGTTCAGCAGTCCTGAAGAATACACAGAGAGCCAACTTAAGGTCAAGTTCCTCTCAGGAGGAACATCATCTAGGAAGCCTCAGTGAACTCCTTCCTGCTAGAATCAGGGTATTTTCTAGGGAGGCAGAGGTTACCTGGGTCACAAGTACATGCTGACTTTGGCATGAGACACATAAAGCTACTGAGGATGTCCCCATGGTGCAACAGTGCCACTCCTCTGGTCCAGTCTGTATGCCTAGGACAGAACTACAAACTATAAATGACTGGAATGTCTCATGGGGCTTGCAGAGATCCTGTCACTCAGGGGTTGGTTAGGTAGAGGTTACCCATAGAGAAGGAACACTGATAGTGGCAATAGCCCATCTGGGAGTTTGAAGAAAGCAGAAGAGAACTCCAGATCTACAATTCTTGAATCTTGACAGATGAGATCTATATACTCTGAGAGGCATGGATTTTGCCTCCATGTAGCATTCTAACCACTGGGGTTCATATCATGGCATAGATGACAGCCAATGACTTGAGGGGTAGGGGAGCCAAGATGTCAGGGCCTCAGATTCCTGGCTGTTCAAGGGTAAAGAATGTGAAGTGGAGCTGGAGCAGTTGCTCAGTGGTTATGGCACTTGCCTGGCATGAACGAGGGCCGGGATTTGAACCCCCGCACCGTGTACACAATGAAGTGCTACAGCAACAAAAACCATGTGAAAAACTAAATAAAATTGATTTTTTTTCTCTCTCTCTCTCTCACTGTCCCTTTCTCTTAAAAAAAAAAAAAGAATATGAAGTGGTAGAAAGTAGTAGAAATGTGCCAGTATCAGTCCATGCTTTTTTATTGAGGAAGCTGACTTCGGGGGGGAAAGTACACAGAGCAGTGAGAAAGCAAAACGCCACCACCCAGCCAGGCAAGGCAGCCGAGTCAACCCTTGGTTCACCCTCACAGAGACCCACCCTAACCTGGACTGGGTTGCAGTAACACCAGTGATACTTGTTATAGTGGAGAGTGGGGAAAGCTGCTACCTGGGAGGATACAAGTCTTCCCTTGGGCCCACCCAACTATCCTCACCTAGTGAGAAGAAAACAGGTCTTTCCACAAAGGGTGGTGATACTTTATCGCTATGTAGCCTCACACAAGTCACAGCTTTGAAAACAGACAATGCCATTTCCGTGGAGATGCCTCCTTTTTCTAGGATGATTGTCAATCAGACCATATGAGTATGTGGAAAGGATTGTCAAGGTCTGGCTATGCTAGTACAAGCAAGTCTCAGAAGGTAACAGCTGGCCATTTATGGTTGAAAGCTTATTCTCATCAGTTTACAAGGGTATGGCGGCCCTCTGATTCTGATGGGATGGAGAACAGTGCATAAGTGAGCCGAGTCAATTAAAGTGGGCACTACTGGGTACCTTAGGCAATCCTAGCAGCAGGTAGAAGATAGAAAGGGATAAACATTCACAAGGCAGTGCAAGAGTGGGAGACTGAAATTCAACAACCAGTTCCAAAGTTGAGTCAAGGACTCAAGGGAGATGGTGGGTGTGAGGCCAGAGTGGGGTTCAGTGGTGGGAACATCTGCCAGGAATTTCATTCAAAGATTACTTTCCTTGAGGTGATTGGTTTTTTATTTGACCTGACAGGAGCTGTGAAGTGACTTTTGCTCAAGGGCATCTTCAGTGCTTTGTTGGACATTGCTATATAAGCATATCCCTGATAGACATGGACAAACATGTGATATGTCTACCCACAGTGGGAAGGGTAACTAGCCCTTGGGTCACATGTGCTGTAGGCTTTATCTCTTCAGTGTGGAAAATTTTATATTTCCATTAGCTAATCCTGCTCTGCTATCTTCTTTGAACACATTTTATCGATGTTTACATCCCTTTGTACATTCCTATTTTATTTGATTTTACCATAAGAGGTTTTTGATCTAGATTGTAGCAGAAACTACAAAAGCATTCTTCACTGTGTTGGGCAGGAACTTTCTACACTTTGGAGTGTAGTGGGGTTTTAATAACAAATGAGAATTTGAAAGGATACCAAGAATAACACTTTATAAAGACATTTAACTCTTGGAAGAAAATATAGGTGAATGTCATTATCACCCTGAGGCAGGGAATAATTTTTTAAATAAGATGCCAAAAGAACAAACTATAAAAGAAAAGATAAGTAAAGAAGCCATATTTTATATTATAAAATACTATCTCTGAAGGAGATTATGATGAGGAGGAATTATGATTGTTTCTCGAAAACTGAAGCTTTAAGAGATGGTGAAAGGACTGTACTGGGGTTCTGCTACATGATCTATGATTTATTCAGTGTATTGACTTTTTTAGTTCTTGAATGTGCCTGAAAACTACTTCACCTACAATGTGAATTTTTTGCCTGGGATTTTAAAATGACACTATATTGAAGACATGGTATATATTTACAAGAAATAAAGACAGAGGTTAGTTGTGCTTTGTTTTATTCTTCTCCACAAAGGATAAACCAAACAAATGGAAATAGTTTATTGAAATGGTTTTCCAAAGGAAGATGCCAGATTAAATGGGACTTCTTTCCTATAATGAGAATACATTTCTTTCCATAGAGTACTGACTCTAGAAAAACTTTCTGTGCTCCTCCTATACAAATATTTTTACATGCTCTTAAGATATAATTTCTAGTTTGCTACCTAGATGAGTAGGTCTTAACCAAGAATTTATATTAGAAACATCTGAAATTTTTAAAAAATAAAATAGAGACCATAAACCCAAATGCACTGATATTGGTTTAGAAAGTCTGCCTGGGACTCTGGCATTTATATTTTTTAGAAATTATATTCCCTAAGAGAGGGTGAGGCAGGAGGATTGTAAATTCAAGGCCAGCCTGGTCAACTTAGTGACAATCTGTTAAAAAATAAAAAGGGCCCAGGATATAGCACAGTGGTATTAGTGCTTGCCTAGCAGACATGAGGCCCTAGGTTCAATCAGCACACACACACACACACACGTTTATCAGATGATTCTGGTTGAAAACTACTGGGACAGATCTTTGGATTCCTGACTGTGATTAATAATTCTGTTATATTCCAGTGGTTGAAAAGAGATATTCAGAGAGGAGCTTCTTAATTTTACTGAGGTCTCTGCATGTAGTTTGAAGATTTTTTATTTAAGAGAGAGAGAGAGGGACAGTGAGAGAGAGAAAAAGAGAGAGAATATCAAGTTTACTTAGTTTTTCATGCGGCTTTGCAATCCTTATGACTACTTTCCACCCCCATGTTCTTCCATTTATTTCCCCCTTGACCTTCCTAGGCCATTGTCCAATTGTCATACACACAAGTCATATTGAACAAATAATATGTAAAGCAAGCAGATAGCCTGGTAGCACCAAATTACTAGTATGTAATAATAATAAATTATATTACTAAAAAGGTGAGAAAGTGCTGAAAACGTGAAACAGTGATAGAGTGCCTAGAAGCACATTAAGGGTGAGGCCTAAAGAGAACAGAACAGCTATTGTCAAATGAGAGGAAAGGTCCAAACTCTAACCTTCTCCTTCCAGATAACATTCCTCACAGCATAATCCTTGCCCCAGGTGCTTCTTTGTAGCAGCTTTCCGTTGGTCATCTAGCCTCATGGGACTGGTGCAAAGCTGCTGAGGAGATAAATTTCCCTTCAGTTACTTTGCAATTATGCTCACTAATGATCTACATCATTTGAAATGAACCTCTCCATCCTCCACACACAGGCTAAGCTTCCTGTAACAGAGGCTCCACTCCTTCCCTTCTTACTACCTTCCCAAGATCAGCAAAGAGAGTTTGGACAAACTAGGAATGTGGTCTCTTTCCTCCAATTTTTGACACTTGTGGCTGGATGAATGAGATTCCAGTGATTGAGAAAAGAGATTCGATTCGGAGAGGGGATTCTCAATTTTACTGGGGTCTCTGTGTGTGGTTTGAAGATTTTTTTTAAGAGAGAGTTTTTCTGTGATTTTCATTGCTCTGACACTTTGTTGTGTGTGTGGTGCTGGGATTTGAACCTGCATCCTTGAGCATGCCAGGCAAGCACCTAACTGCTGAGCCTCAGCAATAGCCCCTGAAGATTTCTTAAAATGTTCCTATTGTCCTCAGGGATGATCTCATTTTGCCACTAAAATAAACAAAATCAATCCACAATCAAATAGTGGGTTTGAAATTTTTTTTTCTTTGTGCTGAGGATTGAACCCAGGGCTGTACTGCTGAGCTATAGCCCCAGCTGGGGCTTGAACTTTTAATACTAGTTCTTGGTTTGACAAAGACTGCTGGGTTAAAAAATGGAAGATTGTTGACCAGCTACTGAGGCAACATATGAAATGAATTTTTAAAGAATTTTCTGGGAATTTTACCAAATTTTAACATTACCATAAATATTGTCTCCAAAATGTATGCATATTGTAAACTTATATGAGAGGGTTTGGGTTAATAATAAGCCAGACTTGAGAATACAGTTAATCACACTATTAGCTATGGAGTATAAAAACCTAGACCTCAATTAATCCTGCACTGAGAAGCTCAGTTTTACAAATTTTATTCTTCAACAATTGATTGCCAAACCTAGTGCCAAGGTCTCTTTGTGACTAGGTCTGGGTAATTTTCTTGTAGCTCAGAAGTTGTGAGTTTTCTTCCCAGTTTCAACTTTTTGGAAAGATTTAGGGAAAGCGTGCATGAGAGTTAAAAGGAAGTCTACATAACTTTTGGAATTCTGAGGACATTTAAATATTTGTACAACTGGGATACTTTATTATATTTAGTCTATATTACAAGCAATTATGATTCTTCTACATTTATTCTGTTTCAGCCACTGCTGGTTACAAAAATGATCTAGTTCCTCTACTACTACATAGAGAATTAAATTCTGATACTTCTCTAACAGTTACTTTTGCTCAAAGTGAAAGGAACAGCCCAAGAAAGAGCAAGTGTTTCTGTTTTTAAGTGATTCTCTGAATGCAGAAACTTCACAAATTTGTTTAGCTTATATTACAAGAATTAGGTGGTCAACAAGTACCTATTGTGTGCCAAGCACTGTTCTAGGCATTTAGAATACTATTGAAATCAACACAGATAGAGGACCTACCCCTTCAAGGAGGAAGAAGACTGGAACCCCAGAAATACATACTGTACAAGAAGAATGCTTCTGAGATATGGGCTTATCTGTTCAGCTGAGGATGTAAGAGCTTTCTTCTCTCTTCTCTCCCTCTCAGTTAACTATTCACTTACCAGATCTACCCATATTTTCTCTCGAATGAAATAAAAATCCTTCTTACTCCAAAATCAAAATTAAAATCTGAGGTTTCTCCACTTCCTCTTTCTACTATACAAAGTTGGTTAGTTTCCGTATTTTTTTATTTATTCTTTTGGTCCTCTGGATTGAACACAGAGGAACTTTTTCCAACTGAGCTATGCCCCCAGCCCTTTTTATTTTTATTTTGAGACAGTGTCTCACTAAGTTCTTAGAGCCTCACTCAGTTGCTGAAGCTGGCCTTGAACTTGTGATCCTCCTGCCTCAGCTTCCCTAGTCACTTGGGTTACAGTTATACACCATGGGCCCCGCAGTATTTAATTTCAGACACTATTCATATTAAAAAATGCTCTGTAGTTACAAGATTGTTTCACTACAGATTGCCTGTTAAATATGTCAGTGAGCCTACTTTTTAACAAACAAGCTAGTTGTGGTATACTTTTCTCTTTCATTTCCGTATTTCAGATTTCTGACATTTAAAAAAATGTGGTCAAAACAAAGCCACAAGTAGTAAGAAACTAAGTCTTGAAGAAAGATTGGCTGGGCCCCCAAATTTACTATGCTCTTACTACATAGTTTCTGCACTCTGTCTTATATAAGTCATTAATTTAGTTTGTAATTTCATAACCTAATTCTGTTTTGTTTCTCTTCTTAATGCCTTTAGTGCTGGGCTGGAAAAAAAGCTTCTGCCTATTTAACCACAATCAAATCTTACCTGAGTCAGTAACAAGATCAAAACCGGAAGTGGTAGCAAACACTGTAACCCTCTTGCCTCAGCCAGCTACCCCACAGGCTGAGGCAGGAGGGTTACAATTCAAGGATAGCCTCAACAACTTAGTGAGACCCTATCTTAAAATAAAAATTAAGGGGTGGGGATATAGCTCAATGGTAGAGCATGCTTGGGTTTAACGACCAGTACCACAAAACAACAATATCAAAAACTGAAAAAGGGGACTGGGCTCATAGTTCAGTGATAGGGTGCTTGCCTAGCATGTTTGAGGCCCTTGAGTTTGATCCTTAGCACTGCATGAAAAATAAAACTATTATATTCATTTATAACTAAAAAAGTTTTAAAACTAAATAAGATCAATAACCAGGAGCGTGGTTAAGTTCCACTTTATTTCATTGCTTTTTTTTTTAAGAGAGAAGTACAGTGAGAGAGAGAGACAGAGAGAATTTTTATTGAGTTTTTCACATGGCTTTCGCTGCTCTGACACTTACCTGTGTACGTGGGTGCTGGGGTTTGAACCCGTGTACTTGTACATGCCAGGCAAGTGCCACAACCGCCAAGCCACTGCTCCAGCCCCTATTTCATTGCTTTTGTGAGAATATTTCAGTAGTGAAATTGAAAGGAAGAATAGAAAGCTATTAGGTATTTCTGGAAACACACACATTTATATTAAAATAAAATCTTCAGGGCTTTATCTTGACAGATTAGAAACAAAATTATTAAAGGATATATAATAACAAACATAAGTCAACAATTTGGAAGAATATTTAAATAAAGCTATAAACTTAGGCCAAGGAAAAAGCTAGAAAAAGAAGAAATCCAGTTCCTTGCAAAAAAAGCTATATCACAGTTGCTTCTATCAAATAGCTCCCATTGAAGAGCAGTACATTTCAACTTCCTGGATAGCTGATGGCAACAATGTTTTAATCATTCAGGAGCCATTTCTGAATACCTATCATATGTCAGAGAAAGCAGTAGTCTAAGTGTTCAGGGTACAGAGATTAAAAAGCCCAAAGCCTTTACATAATCTAAGTTTATATACTGCACCGTACCCATGTGCTTATACTGTTCTGTTTTATGAGTGGATTTTGTATATCTATCTGTTTTAATACATAGTCATGATCTACAGGAATTCTTATTAGGTATTGTTTATCATTTTCACATAACTAAAACGTAACCTTTATGACTTCAGACTTTTTCCTAATAAAATTCATACACAATTGATAGAAATTTTCAGGACTTTTTCTATGCAGAAAAAAAGAATCATGTGTACTCTTGTCACAAAGATAATCACTGGAGGTATGTATTTTCTCTTACAATTTTTCTATGAATTTGATCTCAAGTAACAGAGAATCCAACTCAAATTTGTTTAAAGAATGAAAAAAAAGTGACTCTTTCACATAAATGAAAGATTTCCAGATAGACTGGTGAGGCTGCTTCATATGAGGCTTGATCTGACACCTCAGTATGTAACCAAGGTCCCCATGGACTTTCTTCTGTCTCTTGTGCCTACCTTGGTCTCAGCATCATTCTAAGACTGGCTTCTATCATGGTCCCAAGATGGCTGCCAGAATCTTCCTCTTGTTCAGCAAGAAAGAACATCAACATTTTCTGTGAAAGTCCTGAGAGTCATTATGTTGAAGCACATAAGGATCAATGCCCACTGTGGCTTTATCATTAAGTTCAAAGGAATACAATGTACTGATTAGCTAGGAAAGATTAGTTATATTACCACAGCAGGTAGAATGGAGTCAACTTCTCTGAAAGCATATGGATCTCTAGAGAAAAGGTGCTATCGGAAGGAGGAAGGGAGTTTTACAGAAACCTAATATTTTAGAATGAACCAAAGTATACTGTTATATTATATGCAAGTACAAGTATGTAACAATGAGTCCTATTATTTTGTGTAATTGTAATGCTCTAATAAAAAGTTAAAATGCACACATACAAAACTGCTTTAAAATAAATTGACAACATATTAGATATATTTAAACAACACATCTTAAGTCATTCTTTTATCTTTCTATTCATTTAACCTCAATTACACTTCATGAATGGCTCAGAATTTCCACTTTTTCAGGGAAGATTATCCTCAAAATTGTACTAATACTCCATAGGCATTAGAAATTATGGAAAATATCTATATTTTTGGATTAAAATATTAATATTATTAAAGAAAAGGGTTGCTAAAGTCATGTATAAAAATTATGTGTATTATATAACCTGATATTTCTTAAATGTTACATGTGCATAGAAAAGTGATATAATATCATTTGTAATAACAGAAGTTACCTATAGGTGTGATTTTCACTTTCTTCATTTCTTTATTATCTCAGTATTTCATAATGGTTATTTACACTTTCATAATCAGAGAAAATCACAACTACTTCATTTTGGAAAAAAAGTAAAATTCACTAAGTATCTTTATGTACATCACATTGTCTCAAACTATATCCTACATGATACTTATCATTGAGTTAAAATATTTGTTTTATTCCTCCTCCCAATCTTAATCAGCTAGAGTTGAAGGAAATGGGGAGAATCAGTGTATTCAATGGCTACAAGTAACTTTTATTTGTAAGTAGTGAAAGTTAAATTTATAGCTTTTCCTCCATCATTCTGAGCTTTTCTTATTATTATTCAACTAATACTACAGTAGAGATCACATTACACAGAATGATATGTACATTTGATAGTGGAATCAAATGATTTTCTTATGGCATTCACCATTAATTGCTTACAAAAGATGACTTTTCATTTAAGTGTTTCTTCTTTGTATGTATTTTGTTCCTAGAGTTCCCCTCCACAAGCTGTACTTCTCAGAAAAGTCATTCAGTCCATGCAGATGGCTCTTTAAACCACATCTTTAGTGCTGTTCTTTCTCTTAAGCTTCTCTTTTTCTCTCTGGGTGTCTACCAGAAATGTCTATGTACATGTGCTGATACCTTCACGAGCAGTTAGCTCACAAGAAAGTGTGATCTTTCATTCTCATTCTTTTTCTCCCAGCCAGTTGTGTGTTCTTCAACCAACTGCTTAATCCCCCAGGGCCTCGGATGGGGAGAATAATTTCTTCAAAAAAGGAAACTCCACAAGATAATTTCCCAAAATTTTAGATTTTAGGTCTAAAACCAAATGCACTCTTCTTATAACTGCTTTTCCCATTGAAATATTTCTTCCTTTTATCTTTAGATAATAGAATGATAGAAAATAATGGATTTTAAAACTGGAAAGGATATTAAAACCTCACTATCCCAATACCTTTTCTTTATTGCAGTACATAGGAAAATACACAGTTTCATTAACTCTTTCTTCTTAGTTACCTTATTAGTAACTGAGTCCATCAGTTCTCCTTTTAGAATATCCCTCAAACCATTTTCATTCTTCTCACTGACATCATTCCAGAGTAGGTCTTCATTTCCTTACGTCTTGGTTCTTTCCAAAGTCACCATACTGCTTTTCTTGCCTTCAATCTTTCAACTAATTCTGGGACAGTTTCCAGATCACACATCCAAAAATAGTGTAATCATTATATGTTCCTGGGTAGGGGGAGGGATTTAGTGATTTTTACTGTGGTCAAAGGATGAGATTCAAGCTCTAAGACTAACCTAAGAAACCTCTTTAAGGTTGACACTAATTTTCCTTTCTAGGTCTATCTTCTAGTAGTCCCTTACTAGTCAAAGCACAGTATTTAATTAATTTTCATACTTTCTAAACAGAAATTCTTTTAGCCATGAGATAACTGATATTTTTTTAAAGTAGCCAGGTTCAAGGGAAACAACAAAGGACATTAACATGAAGAACACAACGAACAAAAAAGAAGTGTAAGAGAATAGGAGCAGGATGCATGCCTTTTCTGTAGTTTCAATTCTGTTCATTTTCTCTTGCTGTTTCATATCCTTTAGCCTATGCTTAACTTACTGTGACATTTCTTAGAAATCACATAGTCTTATATTTTTGCACTGAAACTGCACAAATAACAGGAAGACAGTAAAGTTGCCAGACAAAACACTGAAAAATTCAAAGATTTTTTAAAAGAAAAAAAATGATTGGGGCTGGAGTGGTGGCTTGGTGGTGAATGCGCTTGCCTGGCATGCGCACGAGTACACAGGTTCAAACCCCAGCACCCACATACACAAATAAATGTTGGAGCAACTGAAAGCCATGTGTAAAACTCAATAAAAAAAATTGATTCTCTTTCACTGTCCTTCTCTCTTAAAAAAAATGCTTGTGGAAATATTGAGATCCAGTTATAAATACTTTAAAATTTTGAAATAATTTTGATTCCACATGGCAATAGCCAATTACAGGGCTTCATCAGTTTTCAAAGTGGCACGTGGAAAACCTTCACTTAAGAATCTCTGGAAGTTTTCCACCAAGCAGATTCTTCTCAGTATACTAAGGGTATATTTCCCTCAGTTTCCCCAAAAGTAAAAAATACTAGTAGTCAGCAACAAGGCCCTTATTTTTAGACACAAGGATGAAGCTTTCCAAACACTTTAACCTCTTTTGATTTCGTCAGGTCAAGGTCACACTGCCCTGGGAAAGATGGGAGGCAGGACTTTAACACAGGTCTGACTCTCATTCCTTGCTTTTATACTTCATGTTATACAAAGACTTCGCTAACCAACAGAGGAACTAGCAGATCACCACACACGAGACTGGGGTTTGCCTGAAAGCTCTGAACTCCAGTTGAGGGAAGGAGCCCGGTAACACTGGAAATTCCCGGCGCCGGCCGCCATCTTCCGGGAGCCGCGCCGGAAGTCGCGCGGAGGGAGGCTGCTGTGGAGGGGCGGGGCCTAACGTGGGGCCAGGTCCCGTGGGGCTCGAGAGCTAGGGGCTGGGGCGGAGCTTCTGTGGGGGCGGGGCCGGAGGGGTGGTCTGGAGTCGGGGGCGGGCCTGAGGAAGGGGCGGGGACTATGCAGTTCGAGATCGGGTGCGGGCCTGCGTAGCCCGAAGCTCGAGTGCAGGGGTGGGGTCTGAAGGCGGGGCGGGGGCGGGGCCGCAGGCCGGCTCCGGGAGGGGCCGACAGGGCCTCAGCCGCTTTCCCCACCCTCACTTTCTCGGAACGTGCAGCAGCCGGCGCCTCGCCGCACTCCGCAGAGTGGGCTGGGGTCGGGAGATGACGGTGATTTCCTCGCTGCTTGGCCCTCTGCGAGCACCTTCTCCCTTCTCACGGCCCCAGGGCTGCAGACTTAGCAGGTGAGATAGGGCCCTGGGGCGCGGACCGGTCCGGCCCCGACTCTGCGTTGCGGGCACCCGATGCTCCCGCCCCCGCTTTTCGGTTCTCGGCTGGTGGACAGCGCCCGGCCCTCCCTATGCTCTCTGGAGCCGCGACCTGCAGCTTGCTCCTGCTGGCCTCTGTCCTGCATCCCCATAGCGCCTGCCTTTGAGCTGTGTGGGTCTACCTGGGAAGGCTTGCACAGAAGGCGCGACTTGTCCTCTCCTGTGGCAGAACTGCCATCCCCGGAGTGGACAGCGCCTTACTGCACGTGCATCCACCCTGTCGTTCTCCGACTCTTCCTTTTGTCCCGCGGGTGGCCTCAGTATCTGCCCCTCCTGAAAGCTTCTGCTCAGGTACCTGAGCGAGCGTTGCGCCAGTTATTCTCCTTAACCTCCTTTTTACAGCATTTTAGTTAACCATGACGTTGTGACTCCCACACCCTGGTGAGCTGAGGGACCACATTTTTCTTACCCCAGTTTGTCTTTCCATTTCCACTGCTGCTTTCCCAGGCACTGGGTGGCAGCTGCTCACTGGACAGTCTATTTGGTTAGGTACTCTCAACCCTTTTATCTTGGAGGGCCAAAGTCTGTCCCTGCAGATAAGGGAAGAAGGCAGTGCTCAGCACTCCCCACCATGGGTCTCTAGGAAGAACATTTGGTCCCCAGAAAGTAGGTGGGAGTAGATGAATGGTGTGACTGTTGGTATTGTAGAGTTCTTTAATAGTTTCACCCTGTGGTAAGCTTTTCCTACAGGATAAAGGATGTACAGTGTTTGAGAAATAGCCTAAGAGTTTACAGCTTTCTCTTTGATATTAACCCATCCCATTTTCACTTAATAATCGCAGTTATTTGCAATTTAGGTGGTTTGTAAATGTTATCCAAATCAAGCATGGAGAAGTCAGATGCAGTTTTGTGTGTCGTTTCTCCTGCGCTTACTCCCGTGAACTCTTACCGTGACAGGTCAACTTGTTTGATCTGTAACAAGCCTTGTTTTTATAGATGAAAAGACTGGATGTAGTTTTTTAAAACTTCCCTTGCTGTGGTTTCTGTTCATTTAAAAATATGCTTTAGAAAGCATGTTTTCTTCGCTTTTAAAATAGATTAGGAAATAAGATTAGGATGAGCCTCACCGGTGGCGCACGCCTATGATCCCAGCAGGTTGAGGCAGGAAGATTGCAAGTTCAAAGCCTGTGTGGACAATTTAGAGAGACCCTGTCTCAAAATAAGAAATAAAAAAGGACTGGAGATGTAGCTCAGTGGAGTGGCCCTGGGTTCAATCCCTAGTACTGCCCCCCGCCAAAAAAAAAAGGAAAAAGTAAAAAAAAAAAAAAAATAGGATGAGATAAAATTTTATAAATCCTTTTGATTGTTTTGACTTTCCCTCAACAGGTATTGCTTTTGTAATACCGAAAAAACATTAAAAGAAACCTCATGGGAAGGAAGAAGAGATTGCGTTTTGAAGTTTTTAATTTTCAATTAATTGAAAGTTAACTTGGAGCATTGCTAGAGTTACTTGACCATCACCTTGAAAAATGAAGACCTGTCCCTTCACTTTAGCAGCTAGTTAAGACCAAACTAAATTAAATTCAACCTCTTAATTTGACATAAAACAGAAGCTGATAACTTAATGATACACTCCATCCCTCTATTTTAGATGGAGGATCTTTAATACCAAGTACATTCAGAGAACTAGCAATGAATTTTATTTACCTTGTTACCATTCTTTTTAGGGCTATAGCTTCTAATAGTAGTTGCTTGAAGGCCTACTTTGTGATAAGCAGTGTGTAAAGTAGCCTATCTGCCCAATAACCTTCTGAGGAGGTTTTTACTCTCATTTTACAATTGAGGAAACTGAAATTCAGGGAGACTGAGAAACTGACCCAAGTGGCTGGTAAGTGTGAAAGCTCAGAATCTGTTAGACTCTTCATTGAACTATTGTTAGTTAAAACTTTTTTTAAAAAATTGGGGCTGGAGTGGTGGCTCAGCGGTTATGGCGCTTGCCTGGCATGCAAAAGGACACAGGTTCAGACTCTAGCACCACATACACAACGAAGTGTCGAAGCAATGAAAGCCACATGAAAAACTAAATAAAACTGATTCTCTCTTCCTCTTTCTCTCACTGTCCCTCTCTTAATTTTTTTAAAGACTTTTTTTTTTTTTTATCAGACTAGGGTGGCTCAGTGGTAAAGCATTTGCCTGGCATGTACAAGGACCCGGGTTCAATCCCCAGCACCATATATACAACTAAGTGGAAGAGAAAACAAAAACCAGATGAAAAAACCTAACCTCTCTCTCTCTCACACACACACCCTCTCAATAATTTTTTTAAAAAAATTATTGGGCTACATTGATATGCTTATGTGGTCCAAATAAGGGGTTATGAGCAGAATGGTTATTAACCCTCCAAACAAAGAGAACTTTTGAAAAACATCAGAAGGCTAGACTAGTTTATCACCTTCTTCCTTACAACTGCCTTTCCAAGTCCACATTTCTTAAGGGCTCCAAATATTTAACATCTTTGTTTACCAGCTCCTTCAACTGTGGGTATTTGTACCAACAAATAACTTTCCCAGGATATAATTTGATGCTTATTTGATATGTGGTATTGTAGGGTTTGTTTATATTGAACCACTCCTATCTAATCCTGATAGAAAAATACTTGTCCTAATCCAGATTAAATGTAAGATTTTAAAATGGTTTCATTTATACCAGGGTAGGATAGGGAAAATCCTCTATAGATTCCCATGTGTCAATTGGCATTCTCTGGCCTGTTGTCTGAGTCCTTTTTTATGTGATGTGGGTGTTTGATAACTTAACCAGGGTACATTCAGGAAGCCTGAGCTTTTTTACCTTCTGCCTTATATAAAGCCACTTTAGAGGTAAACTCAGAATAATTACTTAGAAATTGGCAATATTATATTAATTTCAAATTACTAATAAAAGCTGATAAATTTCAAAGTCATGCAAACTTTATCTTCATTGTGTCCTTGGCAGCAAGAGGAGAGGCTGATAGTTATTGTCATATCAGCATACAGGATTTGGTCCTTATTTGAGCATTTCTGGAACATCTTCAGAATGTTTGACAACATATTTTGGGTTCTTGAACATTTAATGAACATCTTTACAACATTTTAGGACACATTGTGTGTTCTTAGGGCCTGTTGCTATAGTGAAAAAATTACAATATTTTATTATTCAGAAAACAAATCCATTGACTAGATAATGTCTGAAAGAGAACATTAATCCATGAAAGGATAGGGGGCTTATTTAAGGACAAGTTACTATTTTAGTGATTCATTAAACAAGAACTTTTTTTCAGCATTTCTTGTGCAACAGGTGCTGTGCTATATGTTAGAGATCCAACGTGAGCATAGACATGCATAGTTCTTTCTTCTGTAACATTTGAAGTCTGGTGAAGGAAACAGACATAAATCCAATTGTCACTGTAATATATAGTATAATTACTAACTGAGAAAAAAGTGGTTTAAGGTAAGAATCATGATTCTATTTGAAAGAACTATGAGCTGGCTATAGAATTAGAGAAGACTTACCTGATAAAATGACTAAACTATATGATTTTGAGGAAGAGTAGGTGTTAATTATGTGGACAGTGGCAGATGGTTAGGTAGAGAACATTTTAGAGCATTCCTTGCATGTACAAAGTTCCTGTAGGAAGAGGGACTTGTGTGGGTTGGTGGAATACCATCAGTTTTTTCATAATTTTGTCTTTCATGCTCTCATGAAATATGCTACTAGAAGCTTTGGTGAAGTGACTATCTTGTGCTAGATGTCAGTATAAGGAGTTTATTTGAATTACCTCAAGTTTCTATGAAATATATACTATTAATACCATTTCACAGAAAGTGAAGCATAGAAAAGTTAAAGTTATTGGTTCAAAGTTGGAAAGTAATGCTCTACTGTAGTCTTCCTTATACTCAAGTATGATCACAGACTGGAAGGGACCCAGAGTGACTTCTTGACATTCTCCTGAGAACTTCTGAAATTTCCAGAGAATCTGGATACATGTGGACACTCAGCAGGGACTCTGTGAGCCCCATGCTCCTATCTACGAGATGGCACTTGGTTGTGGATCACTAGAGAGAACCACAGGGTATCACAACAGCTGTAATATTTGTGCATCTTATTTTATATATATCGGATATGAATGTAGAGTAGCAACATAAATGGTTGAACCTACCTTTGAGAATGAAGAGGTTGTTAACATCCTCCCCAACCCTACCTACTTTCCATTATATTTTTCATTGATGATAGTTGAAGGAAGTATGTACAGTTATTTGACCATTTAGTAAGTAAATGGGTAAGTGTGAAATATTTCTTTTCAGCTAGAACTCTTCTTATTGTTACATTAAATTTTCTTTTCTTTTCAGAGATCTGGCTGGAGTTGGAGGGTGAGAGAAAATGGATTCCTTTTCTAATTTACCTGCAGAGAACTCAACCATTGCCATCAACATATCCAAGACTCTGTCTACCACAGTAATACATGGATTTAATTCCACTAATGACTCACCTTCGATGTCAATAACAAGGCTTTTCCCAGCCTTACTAGAATGCTTTGGCATAGTCCTTTGTGGCTACATAGCAGGAAGGGCCAATGTGATAACATCAACACAGGCCAAAGGACTAGGAAATTTTGTCTCCAGATTTGCACTTCCAGCTTTATTATTCAAAAACATGGTTGTACTTAATTTTTCCAATGTGGATTGGGCTTTCCTCTATAGTATCTTAATTGGCAAAGCTTCTGTATTTTTCATTGTATGCGTATTAACCTTACTGGTTGCCAGTCCTGATAGTCGATTTAGCAAAGCTGGACTATTCCCTATTTTTGCTACACAAAGTAATGATTTTGCTTTGGGATACCCTATAGGTAAGTTATTTTTTATTTTTCAATTTTTAAAAAATTCAAGTATTTAAGGAGGTAACAAATGCAAGCTATTAATTTCCCTAGGTGTGTGTTAGTGACAGATTTTTTTTTTTTTTAAAGAGAAAGTGACAGTGAGAGAGAGAACCAACTTTATTTAGTTTTTCATGTGGCTTTCATTGCTCTGACACTTCTTTGTGTACGTGGTGCTGGAGTTAGAACCCACATCCTCGCACATGCCAGGCAAGCGCCAAAACCATTGAGCCACTGCTCCAGCCCTCTTTTTCTTTTCTTTTTTTTAAAGAGAGGGATAGAGAAAAATAATCAATTTTATTTATCTTTTTATCTGGGCTTCATTTCTCTCACACTTAGTTGTGTACGTGGTGCTGGGGTTTAAATCAGGGTCCTTGCACATGCCAGGCAAGTGCCTCAACCATTGAGCCACTGCTCCAGCCCCCAGATTCTTATTCTTATATCTAAGAAGTCTTCCATATTTTTCTTAAATATGTCTTAAATTGGGATGGATTATAATTTTCCCTCAACTTCAGAGTTTAAGAATCCTTTAAACACCTACCTAAAATAAATGGTCATATCCTAATAACCTTTGTAAATAGTCTTTCTAATAGTATTCTATTTCTTCTCAAAAATCACACATGAAAAACTTTAATTTTCAGAAGGGATCAGATTCTGATTTAAATTATTTAAAACAAACATGTCTATATAAAAATAGTTATTATTAAATGTTAGCAGTAGGAATTTATGAGTAATCTTTTCCCCTTCTTTATTTTTCTTACCATCTAGAATATGTATAATTTTACTTTAAAAATTGTTTTTGAGCTTGTTAATCAAAATTTCAATGTATTTTCATTGAAGTTAAATTATTGTTCAAGAACAAAAATTGTAAGGATATTTTTATCATTCTGTTTCCTCAAGCAGCCAAATTTTGTGTGTTTTCTATGTGTGTGTTTTCCTGATAAAGCAATAAATATACAGATTTGAGATGTTGGGATATCTTGAAAAGAAACATACTCTATTTTTCAGAACACCTTGCCACCAAGAAAATTTGCACCTAGTAACTACTTTTTTAAATTTTGATCATGAATCATAATGTGAATACCTGACTACTATGGATATTTTCATTCATTCACTCATAGGGAACTGTTATGTACAAGTTACTGTGCCAGATGTTGGGAATATCTGTGCAAACAAAGTTCTTGCACAGACTGAATTTACATTTTTTTTCTGAATTTATGTTTCAATGGGAAAATAAATTATAAAATTTAAATCATATCAGGTAGTGACAAGGGCCATAAAAATAAACAAATAATGTAGAACAGGAATGAGAAGATACTATTTGAGATAGGGTGGTCAGTTAAGGCTTCTCTGATGATGATGTCTTTAAGCAGAGGTGTGAATGGAATATTAAGGTATACAACTGAAATCTACCATTAACTTTCAAGTTACTTAGCTGTCATTTCATCCTCTCCTTCCACCCCCAAATTATTTCACCATTGGTACCAAAGAGACTCTGGTGAACTATACTTAACTTTCTCTACCTTTGACCTTACCCCATCTTGCTTACCAGAAATTAAAAAATACCAGAAAATTCAAATAACTATGAGTAAAGTAGTAGGCTTAGGAGAGGGACAACTACTCTCTTAGGAAACTGAGCTATAAATAGTAAGAAACTAGACAGATGTTCCTTTAACATTACTTAATTTTAAAGTGAAATAAACATTTTTGGAAATAGAAGATCTAGGAGTTAATATGCTTTTCCATGTCCTCAGAATTAATAATATAGATTGGCCAATATATTTATGGTGTAAGGACCATAAAAGTGGCTCAGTACCATGGTTTATATATTTAATAAATATTGCTTATCTTTCTTACTTTGACATGAATTAGAAGCATATTAGTTTCATGCTCTCATAGATTAGTAAGCCAATAAGCCAATAACTAAACAGAACCAACATTTGTAACTTTATAGTTTACAGAATACTTTCTTACACTTATCTTATTTGAATAGGGCAGATATTATTATCCTTATTTTCAAATAGGGAGAAACACTTACAGAGGTTGTTTTATCCCAGGTAATACAGCTAACAGGTAACTAAGACCCAAACCTAAGTTTTCTGGTTCTAAATCCTGGGCATTCTCTTATGCCACACAGTTATGTAACATGCAGAGTTCATCTTAGAATACCCAACCAGTCTTTATTACACATTAGTTTCAGACAGAATCAAAATAATTTGTCCTTTCAGTGTCCCCAAAATATTCCATAAAGTAAGAAGCAGTGAAAAAAAAAAGACCTATTAGATGATTTAAGCAAATTTCTCATTAAGGCAGAATCTCTAAATAAAAGATGTAATCAGCCATTTTTGTCACTGCTTTTTTTTTTTTAAAGAGAGAGGGACAGTGAGAGAGAGAAAGAAAGAATCAATTTCATTCAGTTTTTCATGTGGCTTTCCTTGCTCCGAGACCTCGTTGTGTATGTGGTGCTAGGGTTTGAACTCATGTACTTGTGCATGCCAGGCAAGCACTGTAACCGCTGAGCCACCGCTCCAGCCCTTGTCACTGCTTTTTGAATGTCCCATATTATACTAGCAAATCTGGTAATAATCATGCTCCTATCAATATGTTTATCCAAATTTTTCCAATGAGTATATTTGTCAATTTTGAGTTGTAATTTTTGGGTTTTATTTCTTTTTACTCCCAAATAAGAAGAACTCTTGTAATATTAGATTGTAGTCTGTAATTTTGCCAAAACCCAACAATATAGAGAGCTTCTCATATGCCTACAGATTGGAAAGTGTGGTACAGAACTGTATGGCCTGTGTCTGCTCCCTGGTGAGGTTAATTATTATTGCTGCCTGTGTCCATCTGCCTTCTGGCCTTGTATGGGTGAACAGAGAAGACCTTTCTATTTGTTTTGTAGCCTCTCCCCCGCCCCAGAATTTCCAATCTTAGGGCTGGAGCAGTGGCTCGGCAGGTACGGCGCTTACCCAGCATGCACAAGTACACGGGTTAAAACCCCAGCACCCATGTACACAACTAAGTTTCAGAGCAACGAAAGCCATGTGAAAAACTCAATAAAAATTGATTCTGTCTCTCCCTCTCTCTCACTGTCCTTCTGTCTTAAAAAAAAAAAAAAAAAGGAATTTCCACTCTCGTGTTCACAGAGGAGCATCATTCGGGGGTTCTAAAAATCGACCTTTTTAAGGCTGTATTTGTTCTATATCTGTCCAATTTATAGGTGACTTAGGGAATGCTGGCATGCAGCAGGAGGCAGATAAGTTAATGAAAGAAAAGGGTTAGTCACATTTCCTTTTTCTGAATACCATGGCATTTATAATGGTCTATAAAATTACATTAAAGTGATTTAGTTTCACTCAAGTGACAGAAGAGTGCATTATGACAGACTTTATTTTTTAAGCCCACTGTCTTTTAGAACAATTATTTTCAAAAGTACTTTAAAAAATCCAAGTGTAGAAGAAACCAAGAATCTACTAAGGTGAAATGTTGATTCCAGAAAATCAGAATGGTTCCCTGCCTCTGTCATTAAAAGATACTAATAGGGCATAGTTAAGTCCTATAATTTATTCTTCAAACAATGCTGATAGCATAAGTACCCTGACTAATCATAATTATGCTCTAGTGCTTGAGCTGTAAACAGAAAGGAAATGAAGCATTTAACTATATGCCATTAAATAATGGAATGATCTTGTCAGAGTCTTTGTGTTATTTGCAAGAGATTGAATCCCTGCAGGAATCAAAATAGGAGCCGCAGTGGGTGGCTAATTTTATGTCTTAGTTCTTCAAAGCTATATAATAACTCCTCCTAATGGGATTCCTCCCTCCCTCCAAGAGCCTTATTTATAAGCTTTAATTAATTAGAACTTAATAGTTGATATAATGATTATAAATCTAATTTTAGTTACTGTAGGTTCCTACATTCATATGTATTTTCCTTTCAGACTGAAAAGCCATCTTTAGTTGATGACAAAAGAAAAGCACTGCCAATTTATAGATAAAGATATATAATGTAATGGTGCAAGTGAATGACTAAAATTCCCATGTTGAACTCCTACTCTTCTAGTAATTTAATAAGTTTTTAATCACAATTATTTGCTTTCCCACTAGACTGTACTTCTTTTGCCTTTATACATTTGTTCAGTTTAAAAGCCCAATTATTTTTTTAATTTAATTGGTTCTTTTTTAGGTGTACATGACATAAGATTATACAATGACTTAATTATAACGGCATAGAGTTTAACTTGTTCTATTCAGTCTCCTGTTTTTGCCCTCCCTCTCCCTTTCATCCACCCCTTGTTTTTTTGTGTACATGACAATAGAATGTATATTGGCATTATTATAAAAGCTGGGAGTTATACCTTGTTTTAACCTAATTCCCTGTATTTCCTCTTCCCCTTCCCCACCCTTCCTCTAACTCCTGTTCTTTTTACTTTTTACTTGACAATAGGATAAACATTGACATTTTTAGAAAACCATGCAGTATAACTTATTCTAATTCAGTTCCCAGTATTTCCCTTTGCCCCATTCCCTTTCTCTTCCCTCTACTCTACTGATCTATTATTTGCTAATGGCTTTTTTAATTTAGTAACTTGTTGATATACATGTTGATAAGATCCACTATGATATCTTTATATATGAACTTGAGAAAGTTAAGTCTGATTCATTTCATGAACTTTCCCTATCTTATTCCTGCTTCCTCCATTTTCTTCCCCTTTGACTATTCTTCTGTTCTTTTCCTTATTTTGGATTAGCTTCCACAGATCAGAGAAAACATTTGACCTTTTTTTTTTAGGACTGGCTTATTTCTCTTAGTGTGATATCTTCTAGTTCCATCCATTTGCCAGCAAATGACATAATGTCTTTCCTGCATATGGCTGAGTACTACTCCATTGTGTGTATGTGCCACAATTTCTTTATCCATTCATCCTTTGAAGGGCACCTTGGTTGATTCCATAGCTTGTGAATGTGCTGCTATGAACATTGATGTGGCTGCATCACTGTAGTATGCTGATTTTAGGTCCTTTGGTTATATCCTAATGAGAGGAATAGCTGGGTCCAGTGGTGGATCCATTCCTGGTTTTTTGAGGAATCTCCATACTGCTTTCCAGAGTGGTTGTAGCAGTTGAGATTCCACCATCAATGCACAGGTGTACCCTTTTCCCCCATCCCTGCCAACATTTATTATTGTTCGTGTTTTTGATTGTTGCCGTTCTGACTGGAGTGAGATGAAATCTCAGTGTGGTTTTAATTTGCAATTCTCTAATTGCAGGAGATTTTGAACATTTTTTTCATTTTTTTGTTGACCATTTATTTACATTTCTTCTTCTGAAAAGTATCTGTTCAGTTCTGTTGTCCATTTACTGATTGGGTTGTTAATTCGGTGTTAAGTTTTTTGTATATCCTGGGTATTAATTCTCTGTCTGAGGTGCAGTAGGCAAAGATTTTTTCCTTCTATAGGTTCTTTCTTCACACTCTTGTTACCTTTGTTGTAAGGAACCTTTTCAGTTCTATGTCATTCCATTTATTGATTTTAACTTTTACTTCTTGTGCTTGTGGGGTCTTGTTTAGGAAGTCAGTTCCTGAGCCAATGTGTTAGAGTGTTGGGCCTAATTTTCTTCTAGTAGGTACAAGGTTTCTGGACTAATTCCTAGGTCTTTGATCCACTTTGAGTTTTGGCAGGGTAAGAGGGATTAAATTTCATTCTACTACATATGGATTTCCAGTTTCCCCAGAACCATTTGTTAAAGAGATTGTCTTTTTTCCAACTTGTTTTTGGCTCATTTGTTCAGTATGAGTAACTGCATTTATGTGGGTTTATCTCAGCGTCTTCTCTTCTATTCCATTGGTCTTCATATCTGTTTTGGTGCCAGCACAAGGCTGTTTTTCTTACTATGGCTCTGTAATACAATTTGAAGTCCAATATTGTGATGCTTTCTGCTGCACTTTTCTTGCTAAGGATTGCTTTGGCTATTCTAGGTCTCATGAATTTCATAACTACTTTTTCTAATTCTGTGAAGAACATTATTGGAATTTTGATGGGTATTACATTGAATCTGTATCGTGCTTTTGGTAATGTGGCCATTTTGGTAATATTAATTCTCCCTATCTGAGAACTTGGGAGGTCTTTCCATCTTCTAAGGTCTTCTTAAATTTCTTTCTTTAGTGTTTTATAGTTTTCATCGTAGAGGTCCTTCACCTCTTTTGTTAGGTTGATTCCCGAGGTTTTTTTTTTAAGCCGTTATGAACGGAGTAGTTTTCCTAATCTCTTTCTCAGCAAGTTCATCATTGGAATAAAAGAACATAATTGATTTGTGAATGTTGATTTTGTATCCTCTTACCTTACTGAATTCATTTATGAGCTCTAGTCTTCTGGTGGATTAAAAAAAACCCCAATTGTAAATAGCTCATAAATATTCAGAATATGTAAAAAGTAAAAAAACAAAAAGAGAGATACAAAATTTCAGTAGGACAAGAGGAATAAGTTCAAGAGATCTATTGTACAATATGGGTGACTACAGTAATAAAAATATTTTTGAAAGTTGCTAAGATTAGATTATAAGTGGTGTAATCACAAAAATGGTCACTGTGTGCAGAAATATACATTATGATTAGCTATATTTAGTCATTCCACAATGTTTCCAAACAACATATACACAAAATAATTATATATACATCAATTAAAAAATTGATTTTTTAAAAGCAAAAAACATTAAGAATGCATCTAAAAAGAAATGGATTAACTGATAACAGATATAATTTACTGTTACAAAATACATTTTTATGAGTCTGAAAGCTTTGGCATTCGTTAATATGTTAGTTAATACCATTCAGCAAGTATTTTCAGGTTTTCTCTGCACTGTGCTGGAGGGAATGTGGGTTATAAAATGATGCTTTCAAGGAATTTAGAATTGGTCAAGGTGGCACTAATATGAAACCAAATACCATAGTATTTCAGAGGAGAGATTGATAATGTAGTTGAAGACTTGGTGGAAGAAGGAGCACGAGAGATTGGCCTTAAATAGTAGGCAAGATTCAGGTAAGAAAGGAAAGCTCTCAAGTTAGAGGGTGCTGGGTGTGACCTCACACACCTGTAAAAGGCTGAGGCAGGTGAATCCCAAGTTCAAGGTCAGCCTCAGTAACTTAGGCCCTAAGCAACCTAGCAATACCCTACCTCAAAATAAAAATTCAAAAGGACTGGGGATATAGCTCAGTGGTAAAGTGCCCCTGGGATCAATCCCCAGTACCAAAAATGAAGGGGAGGGGGAAAAAGTTAGAGAGAGATGGTATGATCAACACATAAAGTTAGCAAGTATGAAGGTGGTGTTTGTTGGTATAATGACTATTAAATTGACTGATGGAGCTTCCATTATGGAGTAGTAAGAGATAAGATGGACTTATAAGGGCCCAATTGTGGAAACTGGTCTGTGCATGTCAAAATAAAGGTTTTATAGCTGTCCTTGTGGGCAGTGAGAACTGTGGAAAAATGTTAACTTTTGAAAGATTTTGACTTTAGATTGTTATGATGTTAGAGCTGTGAATAAGATGGATGAAGGGAGTAACTGAAAAAATCCAAAGTGATATAAGTTAGTAAATATATTAAGTGGTCTAATTTTGAGACTTTTAACTAGTAACAGTTTTAGGAATCAAGAAGAAAAAATACAAAAGATCCTATAAAAGGAGAAAGTTAATATAATAGTTCCTCTTATCTGCTAGGATATGTCCCAAGAACCCTAAGTGGATTCCTGAAACTGAGAATAGTACTAAATCTTATATACTGTTTTAATCCTATACATATATACCTACCTAAGAGAGAGTTATATTTAGAAGTGAGGTACAGTAAGAAATTAACAACAATAAGTAATAATAAAGTAGAACAATCATAATAATATTCTATAATAAAAGTTATGTGAATGTAGTCTCTTTTTTCTTTCAAAATATCCCATCATGCCATACTTATCCTTCTTGTTGTTGACCTCAGGTTACTGAACCTGCCGAAAACAAAAACGTTATTTGATGATGCCTTAGGTAATAAAAAAATAATAATAAAAAACTGTTGCTCAAATTTGCATTTATCTTTTAAAATTTAAAACAATCAGAATCTATTATGTGGTGGTGATTACAAATGTGCCAGGAAATTAAATTTTAGGAAAATGGCATTAATAGAAGTGGCTTTGAGTAGATCATGCAATTTAAGTTGTCAAAGGAAACTCCTTTGGCATTGTAGTGTGCCTGAATAGGAAAAAAAATCTGTGTATCATGAGACAGTTCCCAAATTCTACTTAAAAATTGAGTATTAAGCATATATGAGTATCTTTTTCTTAGAGATGGAATATCTAATTACAAGTGTAGCTTTCTAGAAATGGTTACCAGAAGTGCTGCTTTTTATTTAAAAAACGAACCTTATGAAACATGAAACCACCAAGAGTTATAAAACTAGCATATCTAATTTAGAAACCAGTGAGAAGAAGTATAAAAGTTTTATGTAATCAAATGTTTTAACTTTTGTTACATTTTAGAGAAATGATGGAGCTGCATTTGTGCTTAGCTGAGAAAAAGGGGGGATTGAATTTTATTAAAAGTAGATTTTAGGGCCTGGAGAGGTAGCTCGGCAGTTGCAGCGCTTGCCCAGCATGCACAAGTACAAACCCCAGCACTCATGTACACAACTAAGTGTCAGAGCAATGAAAGCGATGTGAAAAACTCAAAAATTAATTCTCTTCTCTCTCTCTCTCTCTCTCTCTCCCTCTCTCCTCTCTTAAAAAAAAAAGTGGATTTTAGCTAATGAGATCAAGGTGAACTTCTAAAGGTTACATAATCTAGTTACATAACTCTAATGGGTCATGAGCATGACATTAACTGAACTTTATGTATACTGAGTAAGTAAACAGCTATATTTTCCTACCTGTGTCACTTTTTCTTAATGTAAATTGAGAAACCTAATCTTCACATTTTTTCACGATTGAGTCTCTCCTTGGTGACTTACCTCCCTCTAAGGAAACACATCTTGCATGGTGGTCAGGTTCTAAAGTGTTCATGTAAACTCAGACCCTTGGAAAAATCCCATAGGTTACCCATAATATACAGCACGTACACTTGTATTATACTATTTCATATAACTCTAACACAACCAGATTTTTTTCTTGAGCATTTTTGTTCTTTAATGAACAACTGATGAAGTAATTACTTTGCACTTGGGAACACACAATATAAGAAAAAAGGATTTTGTTTTCCCAAAAAGGTATAGTTGAATTTTTATAATTAATGTACATCTGTGTGATCCACTCTATTCCCCTCACAAACATTTCTTAGATCCAAATTTCTGTCCCTACTTCTTTAGCATGTTCACAGGTCATCCCTGAAAGAATTCATTGCCTTTCATTCCCTCTCAAATGGAGGTATTAATTTTCCCATAGCCTGCATACCACTTGAGCAGAGGTAGGTAAGACTGGCACCCTTACTCTGATAGCCCTCTTGAACCATTGCTAAGCCGTTGCTCTCTGTTGTTAACAACTATTTTGAAGTTTACGCCATCTGGCCAGTCTGTTCATCCCGATTGCTGTCATCTTACCTCATTCTAACCATCCTCCATCATTCATTGAAAAAATTTTTTTCTTTTTTTTTTCTTTAAGAGCGAGAGGACAGTGAGAGAGAATCAGTTTTATTTAGTTTTTCATGTGGCTTTAATTGCTCCAAAACTTCATTGTGTATGTGGTGCTGGGGTTTGAACCCATGTACTCCCACATGCCGGGCAAGCACCATAACCACTGAGCCACCACTCCAGCCCCTGAATTATTTCTTTTTAAACTTTTACAAGTCTGTCCTTTTGTTGGAGACCAATCTTAGCTTTGAGACAGTAAAAACTAGTTCAGTTTTACTAAAATTAATTTATTATCATTTTGTAAACTAGATTATTTTTAATATTATAATTTTTTCTTCTTTTCAGCTTTATTACTAAAACTGACTTTTCCGAAAATAGGCTAAGAGGTCATTTGGCAATATTTAGATGAATTTGCAATATGCTAAAATGAAGCACAGAAAATGTCATATACATATTTTAAAATCAGTATTCTTGTTTTGCAGTTGAAGCTTTATATCAAACTACATACCCAGAATATCTCCAGTACATTTATTTGGTGGCGCCAATATCTCTCATGATGTTAAACCCAATTGGATTTATCTTCTGCGAAATCCAGAAGTGGAAAGATACTCAAAATGCTTCTCAAAACAAAATAAAAATCGTGGGACTTGGATTCCTGCGTGTATTACAGAACCCAATAGTATTTATGGTCTTCATTGGCATTGCTTTCAATTTTATTCTTGATAAAAAGGTCCCTGTATATATGGAAAATTTCCTTGATGGACTAGCAAATTCTTTTTCTGGATCAGCACTATTTTATCTTGGTCTTACAATGGTAGGAAAAATAAGAAGACTGAAGAAGTCAGCATTTGTTGTACTAATTCTTCTCATCACAGCAAAACTGTAAGTTTCACTTATTTAACCTGAGGATTGTACTTTGTAAAAACCTTATTTAACCAATTCACTGTGGTGTGTCTGCAGCCATTTTTTCGTTTGATGGCTAATCCTTCCTTGTAAAATAGTTGTGATATAAAGGAGAATGGAATATTGATGTATATGGAAAGTTATTCCCTTATTCTAAGTAGGTTATTCTTTGCATTTTACTATCAGATAATGATAACCATCTATTTCCCTTTAGCTTTTCTTATTCTGCTCTATATAAAGTTTGTTTAATACCTCCTGATGTCCCAGTTAGATTTTTTTTTTTAAGAGAGAAGGACAGTGAGAGAGAGAGAGGCAGAGAGAATCAGTTTTATTGAGTTTTTCACATGACTTTCGTTGCTCTGACACCTAGTTCTATACGTGGTGCTGGGATTTGAATCCGTGACTTGTGCATGCCGGGTAAGCCCCGCAACCGCTGAGCAACCACTCCAGCCCCATTGTTTATTTTTTTAAAAGAGAGAGGGACAGTGAGAGAGAGAGATAGAAAGAGAGAATCAATTTTATTTAGTTTTCCATGTGGCTTTTGTTGCTCCAAGACTTTGTTGTGTACATGGTGCTGGGGTTTGACCTCATATACTTACACATGTGGGGCAAGTGCTGTAACCACTGAGCCACCGCTCCAGCCCCTAGATCTTCTCTTTAAAGAAATTTTGTAGGATTTCTAAATCCATTTAAAATCCTAAAGGAATACGTATCTTAGTCATATAAAAACAATACTTTTTTATAATGAATTTTTTTAGAAGAGAGAGGGAGAGAGAAAGAATCAATTTTATTTTTTCATCTGGTTTTTGTTTTTTTGGACATTTAGTTGTGTATGTGGTGCTGGAGTTCAAACCTGGGTCCTCATGCATGCCAGGTTAGTGCTCCACCACTGAGCCACCATTCCAGGCCAAGCACAATGTATTTTTTTCTTAATAAAAAGAGAGAGAGAGAAAGAGAATCAATTTTATTTAGTTTTTCATGTGGCCTTTGTTGGTCCCTACACTTTGTTTTGTACGTGGTTCTGGGATTCAAACCCGCATCCTCGCTCATGCCAGGCAATCGCTGTAACCATCAAGCTACTGCTCTATTCCCCCAAGCACAATAATTTTTAATACAAACTTTTTCATGAATTTGGGAGAATATTCTGTAATTCTGAGTTTGAACTTTCTAAATAGAGATAAATTGATGAATATTATTAGACATCTGATCTTAGCCTGTCAAATAAAAAATTCTTTTTAGTTCCTTTAGTTAACAATTTTTCAGTTTATGTCTCATTAGCCATGGAGTCACACTTCATAGTACAGGTGACATAATTTCACCACAATATTAACCCAAAGTACTTGAGGCATACTTAACTATGGGACTCAGCTGTTGTATAGGCAGCTAAGTTTATGGGAACAGAACAATAAGATATTTATTTATATTTACAAAGTAAATAAAAGTTCTGAAAATCACTTCTGATGCTATTATGCTCCTCAGAAATAAAGTATTAATTAGTATATCACAGTAATAAATATCATTCTAATGACAACAGTATTACCAACTTTTATAAGTAGAATTTAATTATTCTAATTAAAATTTTTTCTTAGTTTTTGATTATTAGATATGTGTATTTTTTCAATTAAAAAAATTAAATAAGAGTAATTCTTTACTCCACCTCAGAGCATCCGTCTAGATGCTGCTGTGACAATGTTATCAATCTTGGTCTTACTGTTTTTTAAAGAAGAAACCCATTATTTTATTCATGGATATTATGCTCTTTCTATAGAATGTTGAAGAATTAAATAATTTATTCTTCACCAGATCTGGGTTTCATTAATTTTCTGCTCTACCTCAGTTTTTTTTTTTAAAAGAGAGAGAGACAGAGAGAGAAAGAAACAACTTTTATTTAGTTTTTCACGTGGCCTTAGTTGCTCCAACACTCAGTTGTGTACGTGGTGCTGGGGTTTGAACCTGGGTCCTCATGCTTGCCAGGCAAGCACCGAAACCGCTGAGCCACCGCTCCAACCCCTCTACCTCAGCTTTTTTAGTTCCTTTTACTATACCTATACATCCACACACAGACACAGACACACACCCATACACATACACTCTCTCTCTCACACACACACACATACACACACAAAGAATTAATTGTAAGATACATATTTTTCTAAGGGCTTTTAGAATTTTACTGAGCAGTATTGTTACCATCTAAATTTCTAATCATAATAAAATTCAGCTTTTTTTCTGAAAGGCATTTAGTAATTTTCTTAAGATGTTCTTACCCAAAATTGTTAGCCTTTTTTCCTCTTTTAATATTTCAGTGAACCAACTGAGTAAGCAAGGTAGCTGTAATTGCAGCTTTTACCAATATTTTGCAAGAAAAATATTTGTGGTATAAAATAATCTCTTTTTTCCTTCCTAATCCCCAATGAAGTATTTCCAGAATATTGTTACACTTGAAACGGTTCCAAGCTGAATTCTTGATTCTTTCAACAAAATGTTCATAAGTAGGCATGCACAGAATATATACCTGCAAACAGATATACCTTCTGGGCAAGAACAGAAAAATAACCTAATGCCAAGTTTATTCATACAATCTGCTGCTGAGGGACAAGCATGTTTTGATATCAAATGAATTATGCATTTCTTCTTTCTTCAGCCTGGTGCTGCCACTTCTGTGCAGAGAAATGGTGGAACTCTTGGACAAGGGTGACAGTGTAGTGAACCATACAAGTTTATCAAATTATGCATTTTTGTATGGTGTCTTTCCCGTAGCACCAGGAGTGGCTATCTTTGCAACACAGTTCAACATGGAAGTAGAGATTGTATGTATATATGACTTTCTAAGTTTGATTGTTTCTGTGGTGATAGAAGAAATGACTTTTTAAAAAAAATTTTATTGAGGAGTTGAGTTATTGTAAATCATAAATGCATATAAAGTAACAATATGATAATGCATTTACTCATAAACCAGAATTACCCCCATATTGTCCACACCCCAGTCTCTTGATTCTTCTATATTTTGGCCCTACAAGCAATATTAATGTTTAGATTGTGAATTTTTCAGAATTAAATGATTGCATAAGTATTATTAGGATTCTCAGGGGGTAAAGAGTATGTTACATTGTTGATTATCTCCCTGGATCCTTCCCTATACTTCCTCCCTCTCTTCTCTCCTCCCCTACCTATTCCCCCCACACAAACACTTATCTATATAGGGACATTATGCGTGAAAAGTGACTTTTTAAAACTCAGAAAGCAACATTCTTCCTATGATAATTTGATATCTCTAAGCTACCTCATAAATAAGGAGGCATCGGGTAACATTATGTAACAAGTTATTTAATCTAGGGTCTTTATTCATCCTTGCTTTTTATAGTGTTTTTTAGTTTCAAGTATTCTTTTCTGTTAACTTATACTTAAGCCTAAAAGTTATTTATTTTGAAATTTTGAGAAAAAAAATATTTCATTCATTGATAATTCAGTTACCAGATGTAAAATACCACTTAATTGCAGCAAATACCTAAAATCGATTAACACCAAATTATTATCAGTGTCTAAGTGTATTGTGCGTACTATCTACAACACTGAAGGATTTTGAAACATGAAAGAACTAAATTATTTAATGAATTTCAGTTCCATTATGTAATCTGTAAAATGTTTGTGTGGTTATTTTTCTCTTTGCAAATTGCTGCTTTTTTGTCCCATATTTTATGAAACAGCATGGAAGGAAACTAATAAGTTTAATTAGATAATTGACAGGATCACTTTTTAGAATCTAAAAAATAATAACAATGGAATTTCTGGCACTTGTTATATGTAAATATCGATTGAACTTAGATTGGAAGTAGGGCCAAGGGAGCTTATCTATAGTTTCTTTTAATGACTCTCAGAAAGGTGAAATATGGTATTAGACAATATGTTGGATTCTATCATGTCTTTTAATTTCAGAATGCTTTTAGTGTGTTGTGGGTATTTAAAATTTAAGGTAATTATTTAAGTGAGATTATGATTCCTCAATTTTATCTCATTTTTTACAGATAACTTCAGGGATGGTAATAAGCACATTTGTTTCTGCTCCAATCATGTATGTTTCTGCCTGGCTATTGACCTTTCCCACTATGGACCCTAAGCCATTGGCATACGCCATCCAGAATGTTAGTTTTGATATAAGTATTATCAGCCTGGTCTCCTTGGTAAGTATGTTACAGTGGAAAGGTGAATGGAAACCATAGAATGAGTTTAAGAATAGCTTCATAATAGAAAAAGATTTAAAAATCTAGTTTCTTATGAAATAGGGAAAGTTAAACCCTTCTCATAAAATGTAATATCAACCTTCCTATTAAATGAGTTTTGTCTTTTCAGTTGGGGGAGTTGTAGACAAGGCGTGAGATTTAGTCAGACCTGAATTTGACTGTTGGCCCTATCATATATTAGCTACTTATTTCTGGAGAGTCACCTTAATCTCTCTAAACTTCAGTTTTCTCAGCTATAAAATAAAGATAATAATTTCACATACTTCCATTGGGTCATCTTGAGGAATAAATGAGATTATAAATGTGATAAGCATGCTGTGAATGATGGTTCACTATATAAATACTAGCTGTTGTAGAATCATGGGGTTGGAAGAGAAATTTAGGACCATGTTCAACTATCCATTTAATGTTATTGACACTTTAGGTTACTACTCAAATTGGATATATCTAATTCAAATCAAATAATTAAGCATCTGACAACTACAGTATCTTTTTTCTCAACTACAGTATCTTATAAATCAACTTGCCTATTAAATTCAAGCAGTATTTTGAATGAATAAAAGAAGACTGTTAAAGAAAAGGAGGTGGGGTAGGGATGAATACATATATTGGCAACCAATAAATGTATGATTAATGTATGATGTTAAAAATATGATTTTTAACAGATTCCACATCTGTCACATATTCTTAAAATCTACGTCCATTGATAAGTGGTAGAGCATGTGGTTAGCATGCATGAGGCCCTGGGTTTAATCCTCAGCCATGGGGTGGGGTGGAAATCCTAATCCTTTTAAATATGAAAATTGTAAGATAGATACTTAATCTTAGTATGAGTAGTATGTTTAAAGAAAGACAGCTTGGAATATTTAGTTATCTTATGAGTTGGTATGGTAGAAATAACAAAGGGAAAACTTGGAATCATGTGTTATTATTATTGCATCTCCACTAAAACTCCTTTCTTGAATAATGGACTGTGACCCAGTATCCCCCTCAGCCATGAAAGACAGGCATGGTTAGAACATGGCTGTAGTCAACGCATTACTTCTTAAAGACCCTATAATTTTCAGACAGTTGATTGCTATGGGATCTCCCCATGCTTTTTGTTTTACTTTGGGTGTCATGATTTTCCTTAATACCCTTTTTGGAACTAGACAGATTAAATAAAATATTGGAATTTCTGAACCAGGATAAAGAGAATTTTTTAAAGATAGCATTCATGGAGCTAGGGTTGTAGCTGAGTGGTACTTCACTTGCCTAGCATGCATGAGGCCCTAGATTTGAGCCCCAACACTACACACACAAAAGAAAGTTAATATGTTATTTAATAACTAATTATAAATATTTGGAAATATGAGTAACTTGAACCTTTTCTCTTCAAGATCTGGTCTCTGGCTATTCTTCTCTTGAGTAAAAAATATAAGCAGCTTCCTCATATGCTTACAACCAATTTACTCATTGCTCAGGTTAGTATATCTATAGATATTTAGAATTTCTCAGGGCTTATTCTTTTCCTGAGAAAATTACTATATTAGGTTTTTCCAGTTATAAAGTCAGAAGTACTATCAAATATAATCAATTAAAATTTGATCACAATTAGTTTATGCCTAATATATTAAATATTGCAACAGTTCTTGAACTTTAAGTTGAGGCTAATAATGGAATTTGGTGATAACTTTGCATTTTTAATATAATTAGTTGAATCATTAAAAATTGAATTCTTACAATCTCATTTTTCTAATTAAATCTTTGCATGTCTTATATCATAATGGAAAGAGGTTTAGCATTTTCTATGTAAACCATTAAACTATGTAAATATAAAGTTAGTATTTAGATGTGTTATCTGTTTCAATTGATCATTGTTAAAGGCACTCTATGAAAAATTTTCTTATCACAAAGCTTAGTTTTCATATAACTAGTATGCAATAATTAATTAGTAGTCAGAAATAATTTACAATGAATAATTATATTCACTGTTAATAAAACTTATGCAAGTATAATTGATTGAATAGCTATCTTCTATGATAATGTTGAATCAGATGATTTTCTTAGCTATTTACAAAGTCTTTTAATAATTTTTTCTTTAGTCTATTGTCTGTGCTGGAATGATGATATGGAATTTTGTTAAAGAAAAAAATTTTGTTGGACAAATTTTGGTGTTTGTTCTGTTGTACAGCTCCCTGTATAGCACCTACCTATGGACAGGTAAGTTGGGTCATGAATGGACATTGAGGTGTGTTCCCTCTCCCCATGTCTAGAAGGCCTCAGCTTCTAGTGATCCATGTGAAGCCTGTTAGTGCAGGATCAAGGTGTTCACTCAGGCAGATATGCCCACAAACATAAGCAGTCTCCAAAGCTGGCTTCTGTTTCTTACTGTACTCTGATTCTCCCTGACTCTCAGCCCTTTCCAATCACATGGTTTTATTCCTCAGGATCTTTGCCTCTAGGCCACTGTCAGCATAGCTCCCCTTTGGAGACACCAAGAGGGCAGGTGCTGAAGGCTGGTGGAAAAAGTACAGAATGGGCAGAGGTGTGTGAGGTGTGTGTATGTCAGAGCTTACTACAGAGTCCCACTGAACAGCAAAATTGTGGCTCTGCCTTATGAAAATTAATAGGCTTTTGGAGCCTCAGGCTTCACCTATAAAGCTGGGTTATTGTACCTTACAGAGCCATTTTGAGGATGAAATGAAGTATTCATATTTATATCTGCTACATGGTATGCACTGAATAAGTGGAACTATATTAGTTTTTTTTTTTAAGAGAGGGACAATGAGAGAGAGAGTGAGAGAGACTAACAATTTTATTTAGTTTTTCACGTGACTTTCATTGCTCTGAGACTTCCTTGTGTATGTACGTGGTGCTGGGGTTTGAACTCATGTACTCATGCATGCTAGGCAAGCACTGTAACCGCTGAGCCACCACTGCAGCCCCCTATATTAGTTATTAAATAGAAGGAAAGAGGTAATGTGAGAACAGGGAAAGTAGGAGAAGTAGGAGAATAAAAGGATATGGAAATAGAAGAGAAGTTAAAGAGAGACTGTTTCTCATTGCAACTGGCTTCAGAAGGGTATTCAAAATGTTTAAGCACATTGCTATTTGAAGTATATTTATTTGGATGCCAGCATTTTGATTTTGTACGAAAAGTGCTGTCTGACTGTTCATACTACAACCTGAACCTGTAAAATGATACATAAGAGGAAATTGCAGAATGATGAAGAGGAAAGGGTCAGGAAGTGGCTTCAAAGGACAGACCTTTGATTTCATGCCTTTAGGATCAAAAGCACGGCCCATCCAAAGCAACAGTCTTTTGAAGTGAAGCAACAAGGTGAGGAATTATAGAATGAAAAATTCAGTACAAACAGAAGATAGCTTTTGCTTCTTATTTTTTTTTTTTTAAAGAGAGAGGGACAGTGAGACGGAGAGAGAAAGACGGAATCAATATTTTTTAGTTTTTCATGTGGCTTTCGTTGCTCAGACACTTTGTTGTGTACATGGTGCTGGGGTTCGAAGCCATATCCCTGTGCATGCGAAGCAAGCCCCGAAACCGCCGAACCACCGCTCCAGCCCCTAGTTTTGCTTCTTAAAGAAAGTACACCTCTGGGGTTGGGGATTTAGCTCAGTGGCAGAGTGCTTGTCTAGCATGCGCAAGGTCCTGAGTTCGGTCCTCAGCCCTGAAAAAAAAAAAAAAAAGAAAGTACACCTTGCATAACATGAGTTTTCATGAAATATCAAGTTAAAGAGCCTACAGACTATATTTACAAATATAGATGGACCAGCCTGATCTCTAATATCTAGGTTTATTCAGGTAAAATGAATCAGAATAAGAGAACAGCAGATAGATTGATATATCAAAAAACTCCAATTCCCTCCAAAACCTTCTTCAAGTATGCATGCCAAACTGTCCCAAGACATTATTCTGAGGTTGGGCTCATAGTTCAGTGGTAAAATGCTTGCTTAGCACATGTGAAGTGCAGGGTTTGAGCCTCAGCACTGCATAAAAATAAATGAATAAAGGTATTGTGTCTAAAAAAAAAAAGTCTTTCTGAATTCACTGATCCTGATGAGGTGCCCTTTAACCTTCAGATTATTATGATACAACAGAATTTTAGAGCCCAAATATATTTTAAAATCTCCTGTTTTTAATTTTACTCATTAGCATGCCATGCTCACAATTTTTGCCCTGTCTACATACCACTCTTCTTAAAATTGACTCATTTTTTAGTTTAATCAATTGAGCTTTAATTTCAATGAAATCTCAGACTTCGTGTGCTAGTTAAACATTTTCAAATGCACATTAAATACGTAGCAAGTAGAAAATTTTCCATCTTTCTGTTGCTTTAGTTTAAACTCTTCACTTTGCAAATTAGGGAAACAGGCCCAAAGAGAAACTCATTCAGGCAGATCTCACAGTTTCCTCAGTGAGAAGCAGGACCGGATCTGCCTTATCATATATGCTTCCTTTCATAAGGCAGGAATGATAAGCATTAGAATTTTAAAGACTGCCCGTACACTGTAACACAATTGGCAGTTTTATGATGGGTTATTTGTTTCCTTGGCACTTGGAAAACCTGAAACCAGAGAGTGTACAAAAATATTGATGGAGGAATAATGGTAAAGAAAAAGAGTTCATAGAGACCTTGGTATGGGTAAGTGTTAATTCTAGCGTAGTGTTATTTAATCTGTATGATCTCATATCTAGGTATGTATTCTTTACATACAACTATAAATGCAGAGCAAATTCATAGATTAGAATCAAGCAAAACTACAAACACAGTAATTCTAATTTCCAACGTTAATTAACATAACAAAGGATCTTGCCTTGCTCACGTTATAAAAAGGAACTCAATTCCCTGGTATTTAATTTGACTTGCCTGTACTTCCACATATCAGGTTGTGACCTGGTTATTTCACTACTTTTCTTACTTTAAATCACCTCAGAACCTTCATTTGAACTGGGTGTTCTGGTATCATTGGGACTTCACTTGTTACAAACTTTTTTCTTTTGGCGAGGGTGGGGAGGTGCTAGGGATTGAACCCAGGGGCACTTAAACACTGAACCAATCCCCATTCTTTTTATTTTATTTTATTTTTTATTTTGAGACAGGGTCTCACTAAGTTACTTAAGGCTATGCTAGGTTGCTAAGGCTGACTTTAATCTTGAAATCCCCCTGCCTTAGACTCCTGAGCCACTGGGATTACAGGCATGCACCACCATGCCTGGTTAACTTGTTACAAATATAAAACCAAATACAGGCTCTGAAATCATGAAAATATACTTGGATATAAGGGGGGCACACAGATGATTATCACTGAAAATAAGCCAGAAGGGGCTGGAGTGGTGGCTCAGTGGTTGGAGCCCTAGCATGCACAAGAACCCAGGTTCAAACCCCAGCATCACATGTACAACTAAATGTCAGAGAAACAAAGGTCAAATAAAAAATTGATTCTCTCTTTCGTCCCTTTTTTTCTCCTCCCACTTTTCTCTCACTCTCCTGCTCTTCTATTAAAAAAAAGAAAGAAAAATAAGCCAGAAGACTTAAATTTCTTATAGTTTTTATTTTCCATGAAAAAAAGAAAAGAAACCCTAGGGATTCACAGATCTGAGTTTGAGAAACACTGAGAGTTGAGGAATTTACCTTATGTCAAAAGGCTTAGTTTCTAGACTGGCTCTGCCCTCTGCTGGCTGTCTGACTTGAGCATATACTTGTTTTCATGTCTATAAAATGAAGATGTTAATTTTAAACAGAGGCCTCTTCCAGCCCTAAAGTCCTAAGATTCTTGTAGCTCTGTAGAATGTATTTAGTAAAATATAACTTGTATAAATGATTGGAGGGGCTGGATCAGTGGCCCAGTGGTTACGGCACTTGCCTGGTGTGCACGAGGACACGGGGTTGAACCCCAGCACCACATACACAGCGAAGTGTTGGAGCAATGAAAGCCACATGAAAAACTAAATACAATTGA
Organism: Aplodontia rufa; assembly: GCA_004027875.1. Taxonomy (NCBI): domain Eukaryota; kingdom Metazoa; phylum Chordata; class Mammalia; order Rodentia; family Aplodontiidae; genus Aplodontia; species Aplodontia rufa. The sequence continues at coordinate 33,731 of PVKS010005377.1, read as the reverse complement.
TTCCCTCTCTCTCTTAAAAAAAGAAAAAAGGGGGGCTGGAGCGGTGGCTCAGCGGTTTCGGTGCTTGCCTGGCAAGCATGAGGACCCAGGTTCAAACCCCAGCACCATGTACACAACTGAGTGTTGGAGCAACTAAGGCCATGTGAAAAACTAAATAAAGTTGTTTCTCTCTTTCTCTCTCTCACTGTCCTTCTCTCTTTAAAAAAAAAAAAGAAAAGAAAAAAGGGGGCTGGAGCAGTGGCTCAATGGTTTCAGCACTTGCTTGGCAAGCATGAGGACCCGAGTTCAAACCCCAGTACCACGTACACTTAAGTGTTGGAGCAACTAAGGCCATGTGAAAAACTAAATAAAGTTGTTTCTCTCTTTCTCTGTCTCTCTCACTGTCCCTCTTTCTTTTAAAAAAAAAGATATAAGGAAAGTCCTAGAACTTGAAAACATTTGTGTTTGTTTTAAGTTCACACCATGTTGTATTAAGCTGTATTACTACACTGAGGCATTTTCTGAAAGCATAACTTGTACAAGAATTGCTTGTACTTCTTACTACTGACAGAGTAGAGATATTTTTTAGAGTTGTTCTGTATATGGCTAAAAATTTTTTCAATTATATTTAGATTCCAATCATCAAAGTCAACAGAATAAAATGATCAGCGCTTTTGAAAAAGTTCTCCTGGATAAAACAAGAGCTGAGTAAATAAACAATACAGGAGAGAAATCAAATGATTTCAAATTAGGAAAACATAAAGAATAACTCTCTCTTTTCATCTTTATTTCTTGTTCTTAGGCCTTCTAGCAATTTCTTTGTTTCTTTTGAAAAAGCGAGAAAGTGTACAAATTCCTGTTGGAATCATCATAATATCTGGCTGGGGGTAAGTTGGTATTTTTTTGTTTGCTTACATGTTTCCATATACACAGTTACTATTCATTCTGTCTCTTTCTCTCTCAATAACCCTTGTTATTATAGAATTCCTGCTCTCCTTGTTGGTGTTCTTTTGATAACTGGAAAACACAATGGAGATAGCATTGACTCAGCCTTCTTTTATGGAAAAGAGCAGGTGGGAAGAGTTTATTGGCAGTTCTGTTCTTGAGAACATCTCTTTTTAGCTTGTTAATGTACCTTGCTATACTTACATGAAAATTAACTTTGACAATCTAATTTATTGCACATCACACTGGTGATCCTGTATCACTCATACCTCAAATATGGTGAACATCTTACATGTCTATGTCTATTAAATTTAGCTGAAGATTTCTAAATGCTTGAACTCAATTTATTCTTTTTTAAAAACACTTATGAATTATGTTTCCTTTGCTGGAGAAAGGAGTGATTCATTTAAAGCCGTTTAACAAGCTGGCAGTAATAGTAAATGGAAAATTCTTGATTCTTAATCCTATCAAAATTAGAAATTTCAGAACACAATGTATCTGTGAAAAAGTGAACTTGAAAAGCTAATAGACTAGCTCGTGGGCCCCCTGAATTCGTCAGGGTTAAGGCCCAAGAATGTGTTTTTTAAAACTTTCCTGAATTTTTTTGTTACCCCTTTTTTTTCCTGTTTCACAATTTTGAATTTGAGTTTTGTGAGAATAAATAAGATATACATGTAAAGGACTTAAGACTAGTGCTGGCATGTAGTTACTGCTCATAAGCATTAGCTAAAATTATTTGTTTGGACTATCATAAAATGTCTCAACTGAAGTATACTTGAACTATTATAGTAAAGTGAGCACAAACTCAGAACTGAAGGTTTATAAAAATTATTTCAGTTACTTGGAAAGGAAACCAGTGGCTGTATTGTTAATCAGTTGCTATACACTGAAGCATCTAGAAAACTTATATGCTTATAAAGAAGCCCTCATTTCTCTGAAAGTGCATTCTTTATATCCTTTTACCCATTTTTAAGAACCAGTGTCCTAGGGTATTTACAACTGTGCAGATGTATTTTCCATCAGAAGGTGCTCTTAATGTATTCTACTAAGATCATCAAGATGGGATGATGAAAAGTGGCCTAATGTCTTTTTCTGACACCGACAGATGATCACCACAGCTGTCACCCTGTTCTGCAGCATTCTGATAGCTGGCATATCACTCATGTGCATGAACCGCACCACCCAAGCAGGACGCTATGAAGGTTTTGGTCAATCTCAGAGCCACAAAGCAGTGGAGCCTGGAAACACTGCATTTGAGGAGACTCCAGCACCAACAAATGAACCAGAACTTTTTACTAGTTCTATACCAGAAACAAGTATGTTCCGTGTCTTCATAGCATGCATCCTAAGTGTTTCTCTTAAGCAAAGTTCCCTGCACTATTCTGAATATCATAGGTATTTGCCACATTAAGAACCAGAATCATGAGGGCTGGAATAGTGAGTGGCTCAGTGGTTACGGCGCTTGCCTGGTATGCACAAGGATGTGGGTTCGAACCCCAGCATCATGTACACAACAAAGTGTTAGAGCAATGAAAACCAGATGAAAACTAAATAAAACTATTTCTCTCTCTCTCTCTCTCTCTCACTGTCCCTCTTTCTCTTAAAAAAAAAAAAAGGACCTGAATCACAGTCAATAATAGAAGAGTTTGCAAATTAGTTCATTCCATTTTTCTTTGAAAGACTATGAGAACACTCTTTTGTTAAATTGTTCTTGGACCTGAGAGTTTGGAAAGTTTAGAAAGAAGTCACAATGGAGAGTAATGCCCTTACTAGAAAACCACACACATATATTTATAATTTTTTTTTCCCAAAGAGAGAGGGACAGTGAGTGAGAGAGAGGGAATAAACCTTATTTTTAGTTTTTCATGTGGCTTTCGTTGCTCCAAGACCTCATTGCGTACATGGTGCTGGGGTTTGAACTCACGTCCTCATGCATGCCAGGCAAGCGCCGTAACTGCAGAGCCACTGCTCCAGCCCCTATATTTGTAACTTTAACATTGTATTAGGCAAGCACCGTCAACAAAATGAACTAAAGGAGGCCTAAATGAGGCTGGGTTAATGGTAGAAATAAGGCATCTGCAAACTATAGAGTACATAGGCCGAATCATGCCCACACCTAAGAATCGTTTTTATACTTTTAAAAGACGTAAGAAAAATTAAGACACAAATATTTTGTGACTACTAAAAATTATATGAAATATAAATTTCATGTTTATAATTTTGTTATAACATAGCCATGCTTATTGATTTATACATTGTCTATGGCTGTTCTCATGCTATCATATCAGAGTTGAGTCACTGTAACAGAGACTGATTAGCCTGGAAAGCCTAAGATACTGTCTAGCCCTTTAAGTAAGATCTTTGCCCATTCTGGTACAAGTAAAAATATGATCCTGAGTAGCATATTTGTTAATAAATGTCAACAAGTTTTATAGGGTAATTTATGAAGGGAAACCAGCAATAGTGTATGCATTTCAGATGAGTTGGTGCATGTGGAGAGTTCATAGATATCAGACATTGTGCTCTGAAGTGTGAATGATGGTATATATTTTATTTAGAGAGTTTGTGGAGTACAGAGGGGGGAAATATATATATCAATAAATAAAGTGTGAGAAGAAAGAGCAGGAACAGAGATAGAAGATAATTTATTTATCTTTAAAAGGAAGAAAATTCGAATAAATCTTGTCATCTGAAAATAGCAAATGAGCTGTACTGTCAGCTTTAAATTCCATCACTATCATCTGCACCAAGAAAACCAACTTGAACCTAAAGTATAAATAAGTAGAGAGCAAGAAGACAGCTATACTTTATAGGAAATCTTCCGTGATGTTCATATTTCCCTTTCCTCTTATCTCACTATTTTATGATTGCTTTTTTATATTGTAAGTGCTTTGTTGATTTATTTGTCTGATGGACTGACCAGGCCTGGTGGTGCAATCCCAATACTCAGGAGGTTGAGGCAGAAGGACTGCAAGTTCACGGCTATCTTCAGCAACCTATCAAGACCTTGTCTCAAAAAGGGCTTAGAGATGAAGCTCAGTGATAAAGCACTCCTGAGTTTAATCCCCAATACTAAAAAGAGAATTAGCTGATTTAAACCTTCAAGTTTATGAAGGTTTAAATCAGATAATAAATTATCTTTTCTATTATTCTGTGGTTCTATTTTAACCTTGAGATGGCATCATTAACTTAAACTTAGAAAGGACATTTGCAATGGCTATTTTAGGTTGTCGTACTTTGAAATACTTTTTAAAACATCATTGAAGAATTTAAGCACATTGTCAATGAAAGATTATGCTTGAGAATTATTCACTTTTCTAGCGTATCAAATTTTAATAGTTTATCACTGAAGTTATTATTCTATTATAATCCATGTCAGGGAGCAGCATGATTAAACAAGTGTGAAAGGTTTTAAAGGACACAATGTGAAGTTCTATGACTATATAGAGGAAGAATTACAGCCCTATAGTAGATGTTTCAGTGTGATTTCTATAAACCTGCAAAAGATCCAGCAGTATTTACTTGAAAGCAAAAACATGTATCATTGTTTTTACTGCATCATCTGGACTAATAGGAGACAGATTCTTGAAAGAAGTTATTTTGCGCTGACCTTAAAAAGGAGAGGAGTTGATCAGCCTCGGTCTTGATGAAACTTGTGGAGGACTCTTAAAGATTTGCCTGAGGGGCTGGAGCAGTGGCTTGGTGGTTACAGCACTTGCCTGGAATGCACGAGTACATGAGTTCAAACCCCAGCACCCACGTGCACAGCGAAGTATCTGAGTAATGAAGGTTACTTGAAAAAATAAAAATTGCTTCTCTCTTTCTCTCTCTCACTGTCCTTTTTTTTTTTTTTTAAAGAAAGAGGGGACAGAGAGAGAGAGAGAGAGAGAGAAAGAGAGAAGCAATTTTTATTTAGTTTTTCATGTGACTTTCATTCCTTAGGCACTTCGTTGTGTACGTGGTGCTGGGGTTTGAACTCGCAAACTCATGCATGCCAGGCAAGCACAGTAACCACTGAGCTACCGCTTCAGCCCCCATCTCACTGTCCTTTCTATAAAAAAAAAAAATTTTGCCTGAAAGAAGGGAAGACTTTTTGTTCAATAGCAGGGAGGATAGATAAGAAGAGAGGCCACGTCATAGACTACTATCAGTTTAGACTGAATTCAAATTTTCCACAGTGACCAGTAGAGCATTAGTGTGTGTTTTTGAGGAGTGATGAAACAAATACTGTATTTAGGAAAGGGTTTGCATTTTTAGTTCCCAATGCACAGTGGAAATAAAATAGCATGGGTAAAAATATTTTCCTTGTCTCATACAAGAAGACAATGTACAAAGGACTTGATCATTCCTCTGACACTCTTCAAATGTTAACATTTGTGTAGCACATTTGAATACTTTCTAATAAATGTCACGTGAAAACATTTCCAAAGAGGCAGCTTGAGTGAGTTTTGGTTTGTTTGGATTTTCTTGAACTTGTCTCTTTTGTGTGACTGGGTGCTACCCTGACCTTTTCTTTTTTTTTTTTTAATCTATATAGGTTGCTGCTCTTGCTCCATGGGAAATGGAGAATTACACTGTCCATCAGGAGTGCTGGCTGCAAACACAAGCACCAGTGGACCTGTGACTCCTTCATTTGAGAATAGTAAGTTCCCTGGGCTATGAGAAAGGGTATAAGAAAAAGAAGAGGCGTTATCCTTGTGCCTCAAAGACCTCTACCAAGGATTTCTACAGAAGCTGTAACACTACAGAACACCGAGAATAGAGCTTCTCAAATAAGAAGGGGAAAAACATGCTAATAGGATAGTAACCATGCAGAGAGAATACTCATTTCAAAAAGACAAAGTTCTGGGGCTGGATGGTGGCGCAGCAGTTTTGGCGCTTGCCTGGCATGCGTGAGGATGTGGGTTCTTACCCCAGTACTATGTACACAATAATAGTCAGAGCAACAAAAGCCAAATGAAAAACTAAATAAAATTGATTCACTCTTTTTCTCTCTCTCATTATCCCCTCTTTAAAAAAAAAGTTCTTATAAGAGAGTAAGAGGTATTCCTCTCTCACACACACACACACACACACACACACACACACACTCACACTCACACATTTTTCCAGTATATTTAACTCAACTGATAAATCCAAGAAGCTTTCCCTAAACGCTATTATTTTTTTGGTCTTTTTTCTTGTTATAGAAGCTGAGACTTTCCCCACCACTAACCCTTGGGACCAGGACTAATTAATTAGTGCTTAATTACATTGTGCTTTAAATATGCCCTCTCAAAAAAAAGAAGAAAGAAAAAGAAACACTGTAAAAGTAATAAACTTTTGGCATTATAAACTAAGAGACTAAATTACGTTTCCCCCATATTTTACATAATTTAAAACTGAACATACTTATGGAATTGCAATGCACTTCCAGTTGGTTTTGCTTGTGTGAGCTCCGCCCAGTGCTCTTTGTGATGAAGTATCTGTCAACTGCAGTGTTGCTAAAGGCATGTGTCTTTACGTAAGAAATGTTGTGAGGACTATGTGAATTATGGGTGAAAATCACTTAGCATTGTGTATGGTGTCCATAGTAAATACTCTTTAAATATAATACTGCCAGTAGTTGTCATTCAGGTGGCATTTATATTTGTCTGCTATCTGCTGGCTAAGAGTGATTTTTTTTTTTTTGAGAGGGAGAGAGAGTCAATTTTATTTATTTTTTTAATCTCATTTTTGTTTTTCCAACACTTACTTGTGTATGTGGTGCTGAGGTTTGAACCCAGGTCCTTGTATATGCTAGACAAGCGATCTACCACTGAGCGACCTCTCCAGTCCAAGAAAGAATCTCAAGTAATAGTAGAATTCAGGTTTCCATAGAAAGAAGTAAAAACATATGAGATGTTCCTTAATTTTTTTTCTAATAGGAAACCTCTTCTTGCGTTCAAAACTGTTTTTATTTATGTGCTTCTTTTGTGAAGTTTCTTTATGTCAGAGTTCCCAACTTGCCTCCTTATTTTTTTCTCTCTGCACAATATATCTAATCTAGTCATTTTCTGCTTCTCAAAATGCCTTAGCCTTTAATTAGCTGTCATTTTTTTCACTACTAATGTTAATTCATGAAAACTTTTATATAGAGAGGGGCTTTTAAATTTTTCTGATCATGTTTTGCAAAAATAATATAGAAAGTCATCATATATGGACTTAATTTAATCATATCATTTGATATAATTCCTAAGCCTAAAATAAAGTCTAAAAGAAATCAAACCATGGATAAAAGAGAATTTAGGGGACTGGAGTGGTGGCTTAGCGGTCACAGAGCTTGCCTGGCATGTGCGAGGAAACCCCAGCATCATGTACACAACTGTCAAAGCAACGAAACACTTTGTTCTCTCCCTCCCTCTCCTCCCCCCTCATTGTCCCTCTCTCTCTTTAAAAAAAAATTAATAAAGGAGAATTTCTAGAGCTTAACAATATAATTCATGCTGCACTCCTGGCTACTGCATGCATGAAGGCAAAATAAATATTAGTTAGATTGCAGAATGGCCACAATGCGTGAATAAGGCAAATGAAAGATAGTAAAATTTATTTTTATCCATTTTAATAATGTGTACATAATATTTTAAAACCAGGTTTTTCAGATATATATACATATATATAATAAAATATATAATATATATTATATATAATAATATAAAAATATATATATTAGGGCCGGACTGGTGGCTCAGTGGTTGGAGTGCTTGCCTGGTATGCGCAAGGACCCAGGTTTGAACCCCTGTTCCACATACACAACTAAGTATCAGAGAAACAAAGCCCAGATTAAAAAATAAACAAAATTGATTCTCTTTTTTCTCTCTCCCTCTCTAAAAAAAAAAAAAAAAGAAAAAAAATATGTGTGTGTGTGTGTTTCTCAAATTTTCCACATGTAAATATTATGTTAGTCAGTTTTCCATTACCCTGTGACAAGATAACTAAGAAAATCAACTTAATAAGGAAAAATGTTTATTTTGGCTCATAGTTCAGGAGGTTTCAATCCATGGTCACTTGACCCAGTTACTTTGGGCCTATGGCAGCATGGTACATCAAGGTAGGAGCATGTCAGAGGAGCTGTTCACCTCATGGCAGCTAGGAAGCAAAGAGAGAAGAAAAAAGGGATAGGGCCCCAATATCTTCTTCCAGAGCATATCCCCTGGGCTGGAGAGGTGGCTCAGCAGCAGAGTGCTTGCCTGGCATGTGCAAGGACCCAGATTTGATCCCCAGAACACATACACACCTAAATTGAGGAAAAACGAAGAAGCAGATGAAAAAAAATAATAAATAAGAGCACATCCCAACTTACCTAATTGTCTTCCACTATGCCTTACCTACCTCCTAAGGTCTCACAACCTCCCAGCAATGCCTCAGAGTAGGGACCAAGCCTTCAACACATGGGCCTTTGGGGGACATTCAAGATCCAAATTATAGCAGCTATATATGTATAAATAACTTTTATTGAAATGGAATCATATTACAGAGATAGTTTGGTGGCCTACTTTCTTTTTACTTAGAAACATTGTGAACTTTCCCCCTGCAATTAACTATTATGCTAGAAGACCACATTTGGTGGTTGTATATGTCCTTTCCTAAGAAGTGGCTTTAGGAAACACAGATTTTTATTTTTATGATAAAAGCTATAAAATAGTGGGTTTTAATCATTAACTTGTACAATAAGACTGTATGACTGCATGTTAGACTAGACATGAATTGTGTAAATTTTTACCTTTACTTTTGCTGCCCTATATAAAGTGGAGCTGAAGGAGAAAAACAAGTTTCTTGTGAACGATCCCTTACTCTAGGCTGGAGAAGAGTCAGGTCTGTGATTTGGGTTTGGCCTCCTATGTGAACAAACAGTGTGTAGAACTAGTTGGTAAGGCCTTTTGTAAGGCAAATTTTAAACTCAGAAAAGGCAAGAGGAAATAGCAAATTTGTTTTACAATTTCCCAAAATAGGGTATTCATGATTATTATGTAGATTTGACGCAGGTGAAACATGAGTTATTAATTTAGCCTTAAAAAATCATATGTAAAATACATAATGTATATTAATATATAATTATGTAACAAATTATATAGATAGAAAACACTAGTGAATGGTATGAAAAGGAACTATTACATACTAGTGGGTTTTTGTTGTTATTTAGCTAGAAACACGACTAAAACTCTAAGAAAACATGACGGAACTCTCCAGTTTCTCAAATATTACATACTGATTCTTAGCTGAATGTGCTTTTTTGTTGTTTCTCTTAGGAAATCATTATAAATTTAAAATGCATTCAGATAAAAAGCTCTGATTACAAATTGTCGTGCTTACATTTCCTAGATGATCACTGTGTGAGTCGCTGTAACTCCCAGAGCTGCATATTGGCCCAGGAAGAAGAACAGTATCTGCAGAGTGGAGACCAGCAGCTCACGCGACATGTCTTGCTGTGTTTACTTCTCATTATTGGCCTGTTTGCTGTAAATGTTTCTTCTGGTTTTGTTTGGGGCCTATTTCTTTAAATGTCTGGAAAAGGTTTTGTTCAGGCATCTGGGAGGAACTCAGTTGCTGCTTTGTAGGAGCATAGTGGCTAGGTCATCTGAATTCTAATCTTGAGCTAAATGCTTTCTGGGGGGGAGGAGAGAATCGTTCACATTACTCTTCTGCCTCAGTGTTCCAATAGCCTGTTCTACTTAGAATCACTTATTCATTCTATGCTGTGAACCTAAACTTGGTACAATCAGGTATTTTCATGATGTCCAGGGCCAGTTATCCCTAACACATTTGTCCAAATTGGACAGATGTTTACATTATCTCACAAGAGATTTCTCAGATAAATTAACCTTAAAGAATAAAATTTAATTATGGAAAACAACCTAATTACCTCATACAGTAGGAAAAAAGAGTTAAAATATCCATCATATTAATGCCATCTAACTTTTTTTGGAAGGAGAAGGTGCTGGAGATTAAACTTGGGGTCTCATACATGCTAAGCACAGGCTCTGAGCTACACCCTCGGTCCCTGCCTTTGAATTTTTTAAGACATTTTTTCCTGGTTCTAGTAATATACATATTTATATCCTTCTTTTTCCTTTATGCCAAGCATTGTCATATGATTCATAACCATTACTTTAAATGGCTCCCCAGTAAACAATAGGAGAGCTATATTATAATTGACTCCACCACGCTCTTAGGAATTGTTCCTAGCTGTTCAAAATGTTCTAATGGATATCTCTATGCATATCTCCTAGTGATGTATTTCCAAAGTTGAGAAACGTGGATCAAAGAGTATAAATATTTCTGTGACTTTTGATGCATTCTACTAAATTGTTTTTCAAAGGATAGATAGTATAAATTACAAAATGCTCTGATCAATATAAATATTGTACGTTTTTTCTGTGTGTGGGGGGGAGTGATACTAGAGGATTTACCCAGAGGCAGTTTACCACTGAGCTAAATCCCTAGCCCTTTTATATTTTGTTTGGAGACAGGATCTAGCTAAATTACCGAAGCTGTCCTTGAACTTGTGATCCTCCTGTTTCAGCTTCTCCAACTGCTGCAATTACAAGCATGTGCCACCACACCCAGGATATTTTTTTTTTTTAAAGAGAGAGGGACAGTGAGAGAAAGAGAAGAGAAAAGCAATTTTTATTTAGTTTTTCATGTGGCCTTCGTTCCCCTGACACTTCGTTGTGTACGTGGTGCTGGGGTTTGAACTTGCGTACTCACACATGCGAAGCAAGCACCATCACCTCCAAGCCATCGCTCCAGCCCCCAGCATATTTTTTTAACTTAATAATTCATAAGTGACATATAGCACTTTATTTTTAATGCATACATTTCTTTAATTACTAAAGAGTTTTTATTACTTGTGTAGTCTCTTTTGTGAATTATCAGTTATTATAATTTTTTTAGGATGGTTCAAATATAATTTGTCTATAGGTGGGAGATGGGCCATATAACCAAGAACCGTTTTCACACTGGATGCTCATTGCATAGTATGATATCAACAAGCAACACTTTATCTGCTATTTAAGAACAAAAAAATTTTAAAAATAAGAAATTCTGTCAAGAATTGCTGCTTTGTGATATAATTATTTTTATTGTGTAGAGCTAATTTTAAAATCAGTCCTGTCGTAGGCTAGTCAGCAGTCCTGGTATATTATGTAAGCTTCTGTATTATGGCTCATGTCTTCTTGCTTCAAATCTGATCAGAATAGATGCTGTTTGAATGACATCTGTCAGGAGAAGTGGTTGAAACCTCTTGTTTGAAAGACAAAGCCTCTATATTCTCTGAGTTTTTCCCTTTAGACTCACCCCCACACACACTAATTATTAGGTAGAAAAGTTATTGTACTGTGCTCTGGATGGAGGGAAATAATTAGCATGCTTCATTTTAAAGTACTCTTTTTTCTTTTCTTTACAGAATCTTTCCAGTTGTTTATGGTGGCTATTCAACCAAGAGCCTGGAAGACTATATGTTGAGTTACAGTTTTTCTGTGCTGTGTTTAACTTTGGCCAGGTATTTATTTAATGAAACTATGAGGGTTTTTTGTTTTCCTGAATAAGTTGAATGCTGGGGGCGTGGTGGGGGATGCGGATGTTGGTTTTTTTAATCAAAGGGGTTTCATTTGTTTGCCAGCTGCTGGTATACATGACAGCTGACAGCTGCTGTCTGTCTTCTAGTAGAGATGAATTATTATATTGGTTAAAGTCATCAGAATGTACATTGAGTGTTTCAACCAACAATATCAAATAGTTTTTTGCTTCGGTTTTGAGATAAAGAATGATAATTTAAGCAGGGACAAAATGTCTTAAGTTCTTTTTAAAGTTTTTGTGATCTTAAAAACTCACTTAGGGAAAAATAACTCACCTAACTCACCTTCCCTGAGCCTTTAATTAGCCACTTAGATAGATAAACATCATTTCATTTACATTTTGAACAACAGATACTTAAATCTTTTCTTTTTTTAAAATCATGTGGTGTGTAAATAAAATTTTAGTCAGGGGTAGTAGTTGTCTTTCATTGAGAGTTATTTGTGTGCTAACCATTGTTAAGCATTTTACATTCATTATCGCATTTAAACATCACAACATTACTTGCAACATAGATGTTATCATACACAGTTTAAAAATTATAAAACTAAAAATCCATGAAAAAGTAATGTAATAGGTGTTATTGTCCATGTTCATGTCACTATTAAAATGAACATTTAATAATAAATGACATTTTACATATTGGGAAATATTTTTATGTGCAAATTTCAAAATTTGACCTTTTCATCAATGCTTTACTCTTTTGTTGTGGTGGAGGCAGTGGCAGTGGTGGTGCTGAGGATCAAACCCAGGTTGTTGAATATGTGAGGCAAGTGCTAACCACTGAGCCATATCCCCACCCCCACCTTTCACTTTTTAATTAGAGAATACTCATCCACAGATTGAATATCAGGTTGAAAGGAAAATACTGTGTTTGAAATCTGTGTGTTTGCCTACCATATCTAAAATAATTTGCCATGAGTTAGTTAAGATTTGATAATAAATGCTGTTGCAAGATTTTTTCCTAGCATTAAATTTCTTATTTTCAGTTTGTTTTGCCATTGTTGTAGGAACAAAAGGATTATATCTAAAGAGACAAATTACCTCAATCAGTTTATTAAAGACAAACATGAGCGTCCCAAGAGCTGTTTGACACCTATCTCCCTTTGTGATATTAATATCTGACTTTGCATACAAGAATTATAAAATACTAGGTTGAAAAGTCATATTCTCCCTTAGCATTATACATTTAGAAAGCCACTTCAAGTGTAGCACTCCCAATACTGGAACTGAGAAAGCTTCACTGCACAGGACTTGGTCATGAACAGAGTTAGTGCCAGGAATGTTGCATTTAAAATGCTGCCCACACAACTTACGTCTCAAGGAAGTGAGAGACACACAAACTACTCCCTTCCCATTTTCCTCCTGGGGAGGTGAAGTAAGGTGCTCCCTCTGGCTGTGTATAGTTTGTGGGTAAAGAAAACGAGGCCCTTGGTGTAATGCTCTGCTACATTCTCCACTCCAACTCCCACCAGCCTGCACCCAGTCCACCTGACAAAGGGCAGCACCTGCCCCTGTTCTCCCCAGGCAGTCCAAAAGTATTCTGATCTGTGGCTGGTATCTGGTGCCAGTTTGCCTTATCACCCCAAATCCTTCAAAACTTTCCCTAGCCAGCATCCCTTCATAGAAATTCTGTTCACATATTATAATTAGATACTGCAGCACTTCTTAATTAGGTACTTTATGAAGTTTCAGCAGAAAAATAATAATTGCCTAAGTATAGTGGGGGGGTATTGTCTTTTCAGAAAGGAGAAAACAAAAACATATAGTTCTTAAAAGTTTTCATTTTTCCTCAGTAAGTTATCCTACAAACGTGGTTGCTCAGCTCTGGGAAGAGGCAGGCAGTGTCATGTCTGCCTCTAGGTGCTGAACTTTAGAGGGCTTGTATACTACATTTGAAATGTTGCTCTAATCACTATAGGTTTGACTCCTCAAGTGCTAAATTTGGTGGCATCCTTAATTTCTTGGTCTTAAAATTTTATTGTCAAATTCAGAAAAAATAACTTTGTTTTCTTCCCTAGGGATTTATTTCCTTTGGAATATTTGGATTGGACAAGCATTTAATCATCCTACCTTTCAAAAGAAGGTAAATTTCATTTTGAAATAAATCTCTATATCCCTAAGTTTGAAGACAAAACTATTCTATTAAGATACTGATATTTTTATACCTTTAGTAACTACTAGGAGACCACTAAGCACCACACAAAGGTTATCTATTGATTCATATAGTTGTAAATAATTGCAAAGAAAATGTTGGAGAAATTATTATAAATTGAGCAGTGTAATTTACACTTTAACAAGGACTGATGGACACTGATTTCTAAATATGCCATTAGCTATATAAAGTTAAATAAAACTTGAAAATGTCTTTAGAAAGGGAAGTAGTAAGTGGTGTCTACCCAAAGGTGTTTATTTGATTGTCTATCTTTTTTGACAACAGGAGTCCTCTATGAAACGGATAAGTAAAGCTCAACTTTTCTTTCTAAAGATTTTTTATTGGCTTAGTGAAGGGTTTCTTTTAATTAAGACAAAGAATTTAAGAAAAATAAGAATGAAATAGACTGCAACTTGGGAGTGCGAGGAAAAGGCAGGGGAACAAATCCTTGTACTTCCTCACTTGCTTTCAAAGTCAAAATTAATAGAAACTAGAAGTGCTAATGGAATTCATCGTAGCTGCTCTATGAAAAGCACCCAGGAAACAGTATCTGTTCTTCTTATTTCTCCTTTATCATCATCATCTTCCTCAATAAGATTTCATTGCTAGGGTCATAATCATTTCATGAAGGAAAAGCATAATAGGAAAGTTATTGAACTTAGTTATCAAGCTTCATAAGGTGAAATAATGAACAGTTCTGTTGTATGGGCTGGCAGAAACAAAACCTGTACTCCAGAGCCCAGTATTTGTCTCTGTGGTACCAAATTTTTTAAATTATTGAGTATACTACTTGATCTCTAAGTTATCTTTGTGCTTCAGAACAATAAAATGTAGAATAAGGAACATTTCTGGGTAGAAACTGAAATGGATCAAAAGCGAAGTCTAGAGGATTTATAAAATAATCAGGTCCCCCACCCAGCCTGCTGTGAATAGGAAACCAAATCCAGACTCAGTTATATTTCTGCTTCTGAGACTGATGATGTCTGGGCATTGTAGATGAGCACTTTGGTGACTGGCTTTGGAACAGCCATTTTGATAGAGTAAGAGGGATTCTCTCTCTGTGCTTTTCTTCCTTAAAAATAGCCTCCTGGGTGGGAGTGATGGCTTAGCGGTTACTGCACTTGTCTGGCATGCACAAGGATGCGGGTTCAAACCCCAGCACCACGTACACAACAAAGTGTTGGAGCAATAAAAGCCAGATTAAAAATTAAATAAAATCGATTCTCTCCCTTCTCCTCTCACTATCCTCTTTCTCTAAAAAAAGAGAAAAAAAAAGCCTCCTTATGCATGGTAGTACACACCTGTAATCCCAGCTCCTGGGAGGCTGAGCCAGAAGGATCTCAAGTTTGAGGCCAGCCTGGACATTTAGTGAGACTATCAAAGTTTAAAAAAAAGATTATTATTTATTTAAAGGGGCTGAGGATGTCACTCAGGGATAGAGAATTTGCCTAGTTTGAACAAAGCTCTGGGTTAAGTCCCCAGTACCTCCGAAAAATAAAGTCTTCTTCAATTTTGATTTTCAGACTTGAATTCCTATGGAACAGTAAAGAAACAACAGAAAACAGAGATTCTCCTGTTTCTGAAGAAATAAAAATGACCTGTCAACAATTTATCCATTATCACCGTGACCTCTGTATCCGTAACATCGTCAAGGAAAGAAGGTAAGCAAATTGTCATTACAGATTCCAGAAAATTGTATTTTAGATAAATTAATTTAGGATTTTTAACAACATGATAGTTATAGGTCAGTTTATAGTTTAAAAAGTAGTATATGAAAGAACCACATCACTTTAATATTTTAAAATACCATATAACTTCTGATTTCTATGTAAAATTTGAGAGTTTTAAAGTGAACCAGAATGTGATAGAACATTAACATTCATTTCACATTGGCCATTAGTGTATCTCACAAAGCTTTGAAATACATTGGATTTAGAAGTGATTTTTATATTCCCGTTCTCTAGTGCTGTTATTTCATATTACTAATGCTATTGTCAAGAAAACTAAATGAAGGCAGGAGTTGTGGTGCATGCCTGTAATCCCAGCAACTTGAGAGGCTGAGGCACAAGGACCACAAGTTCAAGGACAGCCTTGGCAGCTTAGTGAGACCCTGTCTCAAATTTTTAAAAAAGGGATTGGTGGCTGGGAGTGTAGCTCAACCAAGGATAAAGTGCCCCTGGATTCAATTCCCAGTACTACAATCAATCAATCAATAAGAAAAATCAAATTTCTAAAAAGAAAAATCAAATTTCTGTTAATTATGCCTATATTTTACCTCGAGTCCTAATCTTTCTTTCGTCTGTGACATTATATCTGTTCTTCTAATCCCCAAGGTATAGAATATGCTGTAGCATAAAATTATCAACTTTGAATAAACAAATGTTACAGTGTATTTTTGGTTATCTTGAAAGAGAAGTAAAGCAAACATAAAGAACCTAGTATTTATATGTTCGTAAGTGAAATTTTGAAAATGATACAAGATGGTTTATTTGCCACTATATTTAACATATATACCATTATAATCAGAAGGTAGCCTGAGTTAGTGGGAAGGGGACTCATTGGGTGTTGGTTAATATTAGAATTCGGTTTCTAAAATGAAGTTTCTTGACTGTGTTTACAATGAGCAGGTTCAATTCTCTAAGCCTTAGTTTTCCTTTAAAAATTTGCTTCTTGGTTTGTTTAAATTGGGTGACAAAATATCTATAATGTGCCTAGCCTAGTAGTAAACGATGGAGAAAAGTTAGTTTTCCACCTTTAAAGGGATGAGCCCAATTATTTCAAGATACTATCCGTGGGTAGTTTCAACAATTTAAAACTGCTTTTTGAAATTAAGAACGGAGACTCCATGTTAGCTTGGTCAGGCCTGTTGTGCTTGCCAACTGTTAGAAGTGTAGCTCTTACATTTGCACGGCTGCCAGGCTGCCTTGTCCCAGATGGCTGAGTGGGCGCCAGCTGCTAGTGTGCTGGCCTCTTCCTGCCCCTTTCCAGGCTCTACTGCTGTACCACATCACACTCTGACACTCTGTACATCTCACGGGCTTGATCGGAGCTGCCTGATCAGAATCATCAGGAAACAAGTAGTATTCAGTTGGTGTCTGGGACAGAAGGCATTGGCTATAAATTAGAAGTCAACAAACAGGAGGAAGCATGTAACATTCAGGTTTCTGTCAAAAGTGATGTTTGAAGTTACAAAGAATTAAGAGATCTTATCTTATTTTAACCTAAGTGAAAAACTTAGGTTAAAATATTGTGATTTGGGGCTGGGTATGTAGCTCAGCGGTGGAGTGCTTGCCTCACAAGCAAGCTTGAGGGCCCTGGGTTACATTTCCCGTACCTCAAAACAAAACAAACCAAATTGTGATTATGTATACTTGAGAAAAAATTTCATGTTCGTTAACCTTTTTGTAATTCTTATATGAAACACTAATGTATACTTTAATTATGATAAAGTGTTTTCAGTTTTTGTCACCTGTTCCTCATTTCATCTCAGTCTTCATCCGCTGTTTTCTACTGTCAAGCACTTTAGGTTTTACAGCTTGACTAATGCTTGTGGACAGATTCTTGTTTATTGCATATCTGGATGAAAATGTATAGAATTCATGTAATTGGGTTTGGGCTTTTGCTATTGTTTTTTGCATTTCTCTTTTCCTTGTTTATTTGGACATACTTTAAGGACCTCATATTTGCATTAGGAAGACAAATTTTAAGTAATCAAGTAGATTCATAAAGTACATTTTAAAAATCTTAGACTGGTACCAAGACAGAGCTCACTTATTCGATCCTTGCTTTCTAATGAAGCAAACCCTAACACATCGACATGGTTGTCTTGGCTGCTGATGGCAAGAAAGACTACTTGTGGGTACTGAAGCTGAAAATAAAGTTTGAGTAGTTTAATCAAAAGTCACTTCTTAAGAGCCTGAAAAAAATATATAATGTTCCTGAGACAATTAAACTTAGTATAACTAAGAATATAAAAAATTATAAAATACTATTTAGACATTGTCCATCTTTTTGTTGAAGCATTTCTGTTTTCACAAGCATTATTGGCATATTTTATTTTTCTCCAGGGGGTCTTCCTAGGGTCAGGAAAGTTAACCACTCCTTTATTTTCAGAACAGTTTCATTCCTGCCATGCTTTTAACTACCATGACGTCTTTCCTTGTTTCCTTCTATTTTTCCTTGCTTGTCTTCTACCATGCAGTGCTGATACCAGACTTACAGAACATATGGGTGAATCATTCCTTTGACATACAGGTGTGGTGCAAAGACTTCTGCTGGGACCTTTTGTGGCTGTGACCTGGTGAACTGGCTAATTGAAGTTGGCCTTGCCTCTGACCGTGGTGAAGCTGTGATATACGGAGACAGACTGGTGCAAGGGGGAGTCATCCAACATATTACCAATGAATATGAATTTCGGGATGAGTACTTGTTTTACAGATTTCTTCAAAAGAGTCCTGAACCGACTCCTGCTATTAATGCAAGCAACCCCCAACAGGAAAGCTACAAAGAAATTGAGCATTCATCCCCATCCTCACTTTCACCTAATACCTGAATTATAAAGGAGAGAATCCCACTTGGAATCATATTCTAGCCCTAGATCTATATTAATTTTTTACCTGTGTGACACTGGGCAAGTTACAACCTCTGTGAGCATCAGTTGCCACTTCTGTAAAATCTGACAAGATGCATTCCCACCCCATGCCAAGACTGTGATTTTAGTATGTGAAACACATAGGAAAGTGACTTAGGAAAAAGAAAACCAAAAGGAAAATTCCAGTAGTGAATATAATCATTACTATATATAATACTGATGCCAAAATTGTGAAAGGATTTATTCTTGCAACTGTTTGCTATAATTTCAAAGTCAATATTCAATTGATGGTTCCTTTTGATTGCCAAATTTGACAGATGTTATGTTGGTGAAATGGACCTAAAATTATGACTCTACATTTATTGATAGCACTTTCCAAAAAAGAATTTTATTGACTCTAACAAGAGGTTTTCTCTGTTTTTTTAACCCATTTCTTTCACAAAAACTCATTTACAAACTCGAATCACTAGTTTTTTGATTTTTGGGTTTTATTTTTCTTTTTTGGAGGTTTGTCTTTTCTTGCTTTTCTATCTAAAGTCCTAATCTGTGCCATTAGGAAGGGAATTAAAACCTCCATAAATATTATCATGTCCATAATCCTTCAACAGAAGTATAACCAATCTTTAACTTCTGTCCTACAAATAATAATTTGAGCATATTTATTTAAATGTCATAAAATTATTGCCATATATCATGTTATTTGCCCAAAGCAATATCGTGCAGAAAGATAACCCTATTATTTTATTCCCTGCAGTGAATAAGAGAGAGGAAGAGAGTGTGTGTGTTTGTGTGTGTGTATATATCCAAGTTAAAATTTAAACTGTTAAAACAAAACACCAAAAACTGGATAGCTTATAAAAACAGAAACTTTTTCTTACAGGCTTAGAGGCTGGGTAGTCTGAGATTAAGGCATGGGCAGATTCAGTGTCTGGCGAGGGCCTGATTTCTGGTTTACAGGTGGTGCCTTTTTGTGGTGACCTCACATGGTGGAAGGGAAGAACTCTTATCTCTTCAGAACTGAGAAGAGCATTGATGCCATTCATTCATGAGGGCTCTACCCTCATGACCTAATCACTCCCCGGTACCATCACACTGGGGATTTTTTGAACATATGAGTTTGGGGGGATACACGCATTCAGACCATAGCACCCTCAGATAAACTTCATCTTCCAAAAATGAAAGAGATTTATTCACATGATCTTTGAACACCTACCTAATTGTTAAGTGTCAGTGCTGGTTTAACTTACTTAAAATATGTTCTAATATTTATTTGTCTCGTTTAATGTTTTATATAGAAAGCCATTTAGAAGATTATCTCCAGGGTTAATGCCATTACCCTTTTAATGCAACAAATACATAATTTTTTAAGAACTTGCATGGAAGCCTAGTGTATGTAACAAGTAAATTTTACTTTAGTGCACTATTAACCTATACAAATTTTAAGCTGTCATTAGAGAATAAGAGTGTTTTAAAGCAGAATCATCTTGTGGAGGAACTTCTTTTTCTTTAAAAATATGACAAATAATTCTCTGAATGCTCAGGAGTAACCATAAAGCCTCGCTGCTATTATAATAAAGAGAGAACTCATGTGCATGCAGGCAACTTAAACTCAAGTGGAGAAAATTTTTTTTATTTATGAACAAGTCATCTGAGTAAGTCATACTAAACTTCTGTTATTTGCGCAAAAGGAACCTACAACATCTTTTTCCACAGGAGATACTAAAAGAAAATCCTAGATCAGAATTATCTGCAATTTCAGATAAAGGGTTTTAAGACATGTTTTTAGGATTACAGATATACTAATTTTATTAAATGAAATATTTGTAACTTTCTCACTGACAAAGCAAGTTTCTCAATAAAATACCTATTTAAACTTGCATTCCTGACATCTTTTCTTTGGGCAATTTGACTGATGCAGATGCTATCATAGAGGTCTTTTCAGTTCTCAATGTTTTCTTAAATTTCTTGAGATTGTCTCCTTCTTCATGACCCTATACAGAACCTTCCCCAATTATGAACTCAGTAAACACCTTTTATGAATGAGTAAATATGAAATTAAGAGTCCTTTAAATAATTTCATGATTTTTATTATGCAGAGTCACAGCTGGGAAAATAATCTGATATAATTTTGATTAAAATCTACCCTTTTTATACTATACTAATCTTCAGCATGGTCAGTTATTAACTCTCAATGAACAATTCCATGCCTAACTTGTGCTCTGCTTTTAAAATTTTTAGAATAAGATAAAGTATATTTGATACTTGGAGAATAATGATTAGTGACCTAAAAGTTATGCAGCAGAATACAGCTCTTAGTTTTTAACTCCTTTGTATCTCATATCACATCTATGCAATGAGTGATGGCTGGAAACACAGTTCAGGATCATAAATATTATCACTATTCTTCAGGAAAAGATAGATTTTAAAGTTCTGCAATTGGCACAATAGAAATCTGAACTAATTCAAAAGAGGAAAATTTTACTATATAGACCTGTTTTTTAGGAAAATTTTATAAGAAGGAACTAGGTTTCCAAAATTCTAGGCTGTGTAATTATTTCTAAGGCAAATTTCTTTTTTTTTTTTTTTTTTTTGAGAGGGACAGTGAGAAAGACAGAAAGAGAGAAACAACTTTATTTAGTTTTTCACATGGCCTTCATTGCTCCAACACTTAGTTGTGTACATGGTGCTGGGGTTTGAACCCAGGTCCCCGTGCTTGTCAGGCAAGTGCTGAAACTGCTGAGCCACAGCTCCAGCCCTAGGGCAAATTTTTTTTATTGAAGATGATATAAGCTGATATCTTCATCAAAGATCAAACAAACTTTTTGTAAAGAACTCAGTTTAGGGCTGGAGTGGTGGCTCAGTGGTTTCGGAGCTTACCTGGCAAGCATGAGGACCCAGGTTCAAACCCCAGCACCATATACACAACTGAGTGTTGGAGCAACTAAGGCCATGTGAAAAACTAAATAAAGTTATTTCTCTCTTAAAAAAAAAAACTCAGTTTATTAGATTATTTCCTTGGTTTACAACATTATGTAAGGGCGGACCCCAAAAAAGCTTAATTCAGCTACTGTATTTTTAAATTTTACCATAGATAAAATTTAATAAAACCTTTTATTTTTTAAAATACATCCCAAAACATTACCCACAGAAGTACTCACAGCCTAAATACCACATTACATGTATACTGTGAAAATCTCTCAAGCTATTTTATAAATTAATTCACATATCCTAATAACCCTTGCTTTTATCTGAGGATTTATTCCCATTTTTTTTCACTTTTCTTTTTTTTTTATTAGAAGAATATAGAGATACAGTTGAGGGGGAAACATTATCAAAACATTAGCAATCAATGGATATAAACTTTGTTATTCCCATTTTTAATACAGAAAGAAGTGACAAGTTGAGACTTACTAAAGGCTAGCAGTTTTTTCAACCTTACATTTCTGTAGGTAGAGAAGAGGACTGTAAATTTTCCTGTCAGTACCTGAATATTCATTTTGCAAATATTTATTGAGCATTTAGTGCATGCCAAACACAACACTGAACAACGGGCACACAACTATGAGAATAAATATGATTCCTAGCCTCATAAAGTTTCATTCTTCTGTGAAAGACAAATGTTAAATGTATAATTAATTTGTGATCAGGAATATACGTGGCTCCAATGGCAGGTAAGAGAAACGCAACTTGTGGTGTGAGGAAAACTTCCTTCAGGAATTCCTCGTGGCAAAACTTAGAAGATGAAAAGAATTACTTACATAAAGGGGACAACACGGATGAATGGTGCAAGCAGCGGGGGAGCTGTGAGGAAGAAAATGGGCACATTCCAAGACTTGAAAGAGCAGCATAGTCAAACTTAAAAACAAGTGTAACAGGATACGGACAGAACAGAATAGTCAGCAGGATCCTGGTGGTATTTGTTAAAGGTAGATTTTAATTCAAGAATAATGTTTTTAAAAGAGTTTTAGACTTAACAATAAGAAAATGGGGGCTGGGGAGGTGGCTCAGCAGTCAGTTATGGCACCTGCCTGGCGCATGTGAGGATGCAGGTTCAAACCCCAGCACCGTGTACACAACCAAGCGTCGGAGCAACGAAAGCCACCTGAAAAACTAAATAAAATTGATTCTCTGTCCCTCTCTCTCTCTTAAAAAAAAAAAAAGGGGGGGAGGGAGGGCTGGAGCTGTGGCTCGGCGGTTATGACACTTGCCCAGCACGCATGGGTACGTGAGTTCAAACCGCAGCACCACATACACAATGAAATCTCAGAGCAACGAAAGCCATATGTAAAACTAAATTTAAAAAAATTGTTTCTCTCTTACTGTCCCTCTTTCTTAAAAAGGAAAAGAAAATGAACAAACACCTGATTTCAAAATAGGCAAAAATCTGAACATATTCCTCAACAAAGAAGTTATACTGAGGTGGCAAATGGGCACTGAAAAGATGTTCAACGTTCCATGTAATTAGAAAACTGAAAATTAAAATAAGAAACAACTGCACACCTATTAGAATGGTCAAAATCCAAAACACTAACAACAAAAGTGCTGGCAGCTGGTGGGGATGCAAAATGGTGGCGACTCTAGAAGACAGTTTCTCTTAAAAACTGAACATGTTCTTATCACATGATCCAGCGATTGCACCCCTTGGGATTTACCCAATGTAAGCTGAAAATACATCCACACAGAAACCTGAACATGGATGTTTGCAGGTTTATTCATAATTTCCAAAACTTAGAAGCAACCAAGATGTCCTTTAGTAATGGTGCATCCAGACAATGGGATACTTACTATTCAGTGAGTTCAAGAAAAAAACATGGAGTAACCTTAAATGTATATTACTAGTAAGTTACTGTGTGATTCCAACATTCTGGGGAAAGCAAAACTACAGAGACAATTAAAAAAAATCGGTGGTTTCTGAGGGATGGTGGAGGCTAGACAACTAGAGCTGTAAGTTCACTGGTAAGCCAAGTCTAAACTTAGAATGTGCTTGAATTTAATCAGAGTGCATTTTCAGAATTAATACAATGATAAAGGCTTACTGTATAAATGTACAAAATTCTCTTGTTAGCACTGGTTAATAATTGCCTAAACCCCAAGAAAACTTACTACATGAGGTAGTCTCCATTACTAAAAAAAACAAAAAAAACAAAAAAAACTGCTTCCTTGAAATAATCAAGAAAATGATTTGAGGATACAAAATTATAATAAATATAAATCCATGCATCCTGTTAATGTATCATGCTCTATGCAGAATTGAATACTTAATTGTTGTAACAAAAATGTTATTGGCTAAAAGAAATACCTCATTACCTGAAGTAACACCTTGCTATCCCATGATACATGTGTTCAATTACAATGTTTCCTTTCTTAATATCTCAGCAAAACTATATGTAGTTTTAACAGTTAAGAGATACCATTTGAATGCTATTAAAAATTATATGAAGGTAGGTTTACATCAAAGCAATAGAGTCTGACTCTGAGGAAGATTTCCAATCATTTCTGTGATCACTAAGAACTGATATTTGCCTTATAAATTCTAATTTCATCTTTTGTGCTCTGAGGAAAGAGATTAACAATTCTGTCCATATCAAGATGCTTATTTTGGAGAACTGATTCCATCTCTTTGAATAGTTCTTTCTCCAGCTTCCGCATGTTGTCCAGCATTGTTTTGGCTTTATCCTAAACAATTAAAAGTATAAAAATAAATATATGCATATATGATTCTAACCAAATTCCCACCCACCCTCACATACAGATTTGTTCACTCCAGTTTCTACTTTTAGATTGGGCACCCCTCCTATTCTGTAAATACAGAAGGAGTGAAACTCATTTGGAAAATCATTGCTCTGGACTGAGTTAATATATTGTATCAAATTATTATTTTTGGTAGAAAATATTATAATTATGCAGGACTAATAAATAAGCAAAAAGCAAAAAACAGGACAAATAAAACTGATATTAATTATTCATGGAAAAGTTTGCTAAAAAATTGAAGCTGAGATATTTTTGTGAATTTAGATCTTCTATGTTTAATGACAATTTTACCAGATTAAGGAAAACAGAACAGTAATGTTTAAGGGGAAAAGCAGCTAAAAGAAAAGACATTTTCTCTACAACATGTTCCTGGTTTCAAGAAGGAAGAAAAAGGTCTATAACTCTTTCAAAAAGGAGCAATTCTTCTTTTCTTATTGTTCTGGGGATCAAACTCAGGGTCTTGCAGATGCTATGCAAGTGATCTACCTCTAAGCCACATGCCCAACCCAGTTAGGAAGCAATTTGTAAATTGCTGATAAATCACCATTATCAATTCAGAATACCAAAAGAAAAAACAACAGTGTATATGTTTTTTTAAAAAGTTATTAGAAATTTTAAAATTTTAAAAATCTGAATCATTATGGGGCAGAATGCCGTAAATCAAAGATTCCTAACATGATCTTCAATATGAAACTGTGTGCAACTGTTCTTCACTGAGGAAACACTTCATTTCATATTGGTGGAGGAAAAAAAATGGGCTTTGTCCATAAATTGTATTGGAATAATTGGTAACCTTTTTGGAAAACAAATAACATATACAAAAATATATTCCAGATGAATTAAAGAACTAAATATTTTTTAAAAACATAGATACTGGAATACGTAAGTCACATTCATTTCAAGATGAGGTGGGTCTTTTGAAGCATGAAATTGAAATGCCTTAAAGGAAAAGAACATATGTAACTGACTAAAATTTGACAGAAAAGTTAAATGTTGATCAATAAAATCAGAACCAAAATATGCAATATAAGCTGGGTAGGGAGGCATACACCTGTTGTCCCAGCTACTCAAGAGACTGAGACAGGAGGATTGCTTAAGCACAGGAGTTTGAGGACTGCCTAGGCAACAAGGTGAAAACCTGTCTGAAAAAACAATAGCCATGGGGCTGGAGCGGTGGCTGGGCATGCATGAGTACGTGAGTTCAAACCCCAGCACCACATACACAACAAAGTCTCCAAGCAATGGAAGCCGTGTGGAAAAACTGAATAAAATTGATTCTCTCTCTCCCTCTCTCTTAAAAAAAAATAGCCAGGTGCAGTGGCACAGGCCTGCGTTCTAGAGACTTGGGAGGGTAAGGCAGGAGGACCACTCGCAAGTCTGAGGACGGCCTTGGCAACTTAGACCCTGCCTCAAAATAAAAAGAAACAAAAAGGGCTGAGGATGTAGCTCAGTGGTAGAGCACCCCTGGGGTTCAATCCTTAGTGTCAAAAACAACAGCAACAACAAAATCCCCACATATAAGAGCTAATATTCATGTTTTTGCCTCTTCAAGGCAAAATACACAAACAAAAATTACCCAAAATCAACTGAGAAGTAATCACTAATAATCAAGAAATTTCTTCCTAAAACACAAAGGTAGTTATTTAGAGAGTCAGGACTAGAACCCAGCTTGTTGATACCACCTTCAAATCACATTATTTTCCCACTACTTTATATTATCAATCAATAATTAATGTCTTTTAAATAAAGTCTTAAAAAGAGCTTTAAATTTTTTATCTCAATATAACTTTGCAATGTCAATCAGCAATTTAATCTAGTTTAACAAATATTTAATACTAAGTCTATAAAACCCACCTCCCAGAAGCAGTATAATGGGGAGAAAGGGTAAAAACTTATGAGACAAATTACAAGGAATGGAAGCTGTGTGGAAATTGCTGGGGAGGAGTAAAGTGACCAGAATAGAAGCTCCTGGTGCGTATCATGTGGGACTTGAGCAAAGGCCAAAGAATCAGAGAATTCATCATTGTTCACCACACTGTTCTGAATTGGGAGACTAAGCCAAGTGCATGGGAATGCTCAACACCTCTGGCTCTGTGGATTGGACACCAGTCAGCATACTAAGTGGGTTCCTAGTGCTTGCCCCTCACTTCACACCACAAAGCTACAAAATAGTGCTTAAAATGGTCCCAGATAACACAGGAGCAGTGTTAAGAAGTCTTAGCAAAGCCAGGCACAGTGGCACATGCCTGTAATCCCAGTGACTTGGGGAGCAGGGGAGGCTGAGATAGGAGGTTCATGAGTTCAAAGCCAACCTCAGCAACTTAGTGAGGCTCTATGCAACTTAGCAAGACCCTGTTTCAAAATAAAAAATTAAAAGGGGCTGGGGATGTGGCTCAGTGGTTAAACATCCCTGGGTTCAATCCCTGGTACCCCCCTCAAAAAAAAAAAAAAAGATTTCTTAGCAAATAGGAAGTCTTGGAAGAATTGTTTCAAGCAAAAGCAAAACAGTGAAGGGGGAGGGGAAGCATAGCAACTATGCAAACATGCTACAGACAAAAATAAGTAATTACCTTGAGGAAAATTAATTTAATTCATTTAAATGTACATAGATGTGAATGCATATATCTTGACAAAATAAAAGGATTACATAGGCAAGAAATATCAGCAAGTGATAGAAGTAGCCAAGAAAAGATACTGCATGGCCAATCTTTTCCTTCATGGAAGGGAGTCAACTGAAAGCTGCTTTTACACACCCTTGCACCCACTTGCTTTTTTTCTTTCTTTACAGTGTTAGGAATCAAAGCCAGGGCCTCACGAATGCATGCTAAGCAAGTACTCTATCGCTGGGCTATATCCCCAGCCCCATTTCATTCTTATCTATCCTTTTTTTTTTTTTTGGAGTTGGAAAGGCAAAGGATAGGGAGGACTGAAGAGGTATGTATAGTATAAAATTATCTTTTGATCTATGTCAGAAAATAAATATATCTGCTTATTTCTGGAGATTTCAGGAAACACATTGCTCTTTTTTTAAGAAAGAGGGACAGTGAGAGAAAAAGAGTAGCAATTTTTTTATTTAGTTTTTCATGAGGCTTTCATTGCTCTGATACTTTGTTATGTATGTGGTGCTGGGATTCGAACCCATGTCCTTGCCCAGCAAGTGCTGTAACCACTGAGCCCCACATGTTGCCCTTTTATAACATCTGCACTTTGAAAATAATAAGCATGTGATTTTTTAAAAACTACAACTTACTATTATTATTATTATTAAGTCTATGGGATCTTTAAGCACTTTCAATTAATTTTCATCTGAGCTGTAGGATTAAGAACATTATGTAAAGAGACCAATTTAATAGCCCTTCAGAGTCTCCTTAATTTTTAGTGTGAGATCTATACTATACTAATTACTTAACCTTTCTCCTAGTCTCAGATTCCTTATCAGTAAAATGGGATAACAATAGTACCTCATAAAGTGTTTGTGAAGATTAAATGAAATAATCTGTGTAAAATGGTACATAATAAATGCTCAATAAATGTTACTGTTATGTTTAATATACTAAATTTCTCTAAAACAGTCACAACACATTCATTTTACCAAAGGTAAAAATGATACAGCTTTACTATAGTATAAGCAACTACACTATTTCTAAACTATTTTTTACATGAAGGAAAGAAACTGATTCTCCAGAATTTAAAATATAGTTTCAATCATACTTTAAACTGTTCTTAATGATACAACAAAGAATCTAATCTAATTATACCTCATTATTATCTATTACTTCCAGTGCCTGTTGATGTTTTTGGTAGAGTGGGTGTCTTCTGTCAGGCTTAATCTTTAAGTGTGGCTTCTTTTTAATTGGATCTTCAAGTTCAAATGTTGGTGAACTGGTATCCAACAGTTGTGCAATATGTGGCACAAATATGAAAGGCTTAAAAACCGATCTAGAAGAAAGAGTCTTTATTAAATTGACGTTAAAATATTAAAAAATTCAGCATTATTCTAAGTTTCCCAAGATTTTCTCTTAGAAGTTTCTGTTAATGATGTCACATAGTAAGTTGTTTCTGTCATATTAGTATGCTCATGCCCAGCTCCCCTGGTACAATGCAGTCTTGTTTAGGGCAGGGGACAATGGTTTATTTAAGTATGTATTTCTACAGACCTAACAGACAGCCGAGCACATACACAAGGTCAGTGAATGAAAAGTCCTCAATGTTACAAACTGAGGACAGTAAGTTGGGGTGAAAATCAGCACCAGTGTTAATAAGGGGACACAGGTTTAATTTTATCTTCTTGAAAATATCTTTAATAATAAGAAAGATATAACACTAAAGGATAGTGAATATAAAATCATTTCTAAATTTAATGTGCATTAAGTTTTGTAAGAGATACAAATTACTTAATTCAAAATTGTCTATAAAAGTGTAGATATAAATTGAACTGTTGATATTTTAAGTTTTACATATATATGTTTTCTAGATGTGGATGCATATGTAAATCAAGCACAACTACATTACTTATCCTATTTACTAACTTATTACTCATCAAATGTTGTTAATGTCTAAAATCTGACTAAGACCATCTATTGACTTTCTTTTCTTGACATTGTTAAATATATTTGTGGGGAAGAGGAATAAAGAAAAGTGCAAATAGAAAACTATAAACTTTTTCTTCCCATAAAAAATGAGAACAGTTATACACATACGGAAATTGCAATCTAAAAATGGCACAGAAAATCCATCAAAAAATTGTCTTATTTATGTAACAAAAATTTAGTCTGACTAAATCATCAGTATACTATGATTCTACCCCACCCCCATGACCACTTGCTGGTTTGCAGTATTTTGTGACTTTACCTCTCAGGATCAGGAGTGCCTGTAAAGAAGTGAATGCAAGGAAGGCTGGAATCCTGAGGTAAAACAGAAACCATGCTTGCAGTAGTCAGGAATTCTCCCTCCATATTAATGCCACTTGGTTTATCTCGGAGAATTTCCATCATTGCTTCAAAAGTTATGTTTCCTAAGGAAGTAATTTTAAAATACATCAAATATGTTTGCATATATAGATACCTTGCAATTACAAACTGCTTTCTCTATTGGTAATATATAACACGAGATTTGGTCTTGGAATAAATGAGAGATTATAAACAAACTTTCTATCCACAGCAATCAGACTCCTTCCACCTTCACAAGGAAGATCTCTTCTTTTAAATATAAAATATGCAAAGTCTCAAAACCATTGTAACAGGTGAAAACTTCAAAAAAGGAATCAACAGTGCAAAAATACACTCAACCCCACTGCCCTTACAGAATTTCTTCAGGCATATTTAGTAATAAACTAATGATATCAACCACTACTATCTGAATCTGTCCATTCTGAGAACCAAATATTAAAAGAATATTGTGTTTAGTTCCCAATATTATACAAGATCATTTATAAAAAATAACACATTATTTTTCCTACAATAATTTCTGTGTCTAATATTAATACTCTTACATGAAAGCGAGGGCTGAAACTTTAGAAAGAATGAAGAAGACAAAACACATTATTAGTTAATGGAATTTGGGTGTGCATAATCTTCCTGGACTACTTTAAAAGTTTAAATATCCATTGTGTGTAATGAAATATTGTGTGTGATGAAATATTGCATGTGATTGTTTTTTGCTTTTGAAAACTTTAATATTTTTAAGAAATTTTTGAGAAAAATAAGGAAAACAGAAAAAATGTATGTCTTTAAGCATAACATGCCCCTGGTTCAATATTTAGAAAGCATTACCAAAAATTTTTAAAAGCCATTGATGTTTTCAGACAGCTCTGCTCCTTGCTGTACCCATACACAGCCAAAGATGTGGCTCAGAACTACCTTACAGTAACAAAAAACCTTAATCTACCTGATGCAACTATTATGGTTTTGATATGAGATATCCCTTGAGAGCTTCTGTGTTGATATGGCAATGTTCAGTGGTGAAAGGATTAGATTATAAGAGCTAAAACCCAATCAGTGGATTGATCCATTTGAGGGATTAATAATTTGAATGGTTAACTGTAGGCAGGGAAGGGATGGCTGGAGTAATTAGGGGGTTTGTATTTTGTTCCTGATACCTCTCTGCTTCTTGGCTGCCATGAATTGAGTAGTATTCCTCTGCCATCATGTTTTGCCTCACCATGAGCCCACAGCAGTGGAATTGGCTGAAACTGAGAGCCAAAACAAACTTTTCCTCCTCAAAGGTGTTCTTGTCAGGTATTTTGGTCACAGCAATAAAAATGTGACTAACACAGCAGTTTTCCAAAAAGAGCTTGTTTTTCTTCTCACCCATCCTTCATTTTTTTCTGCAAAATTTATTACTCTAAATTCCTCTTGAATAAAATCAAAATTCCCTGCAAATTAAAACTAGTAAGCTCAAGTGAAACTAGGAACCTCTCCATCTATAAGCATTGCTGATCTTTTGTCTATTTGTGTCCTAGCCACATCATGAGATTATACACTCTCTAAAGAAAAGGATGATATTTCTCTGTTTAGTTCTCATTCATTTGAAGAAAAAAAAATTAAGTGACAAGCACTATCCCGGCAATTAGAGATGTATCTATATAGAGAAATAAATACAAAAAGATATATCTCTTCATGAATATGTAGAAGTCAAATACCCTGATCCAATTGCAAATAGAAGTAACCACAGTTAACAATTCATTGACAATCTTTCCTGAAAAGTTTCAGAACAGATTTAAAAGTTTTCCTGTGGGCCAAGAACAATGGTACACACCTGTAAGCCCAGCAATTTAGGAGGCTGAGGCAGGAAGATCACAAGTTCAAAGCCAGCCTCAGCAACTTAGGCCATGAGTTAACTTAGCAAGACTGTCTCAAAATAAAAAATAAAAAAGGGGTGGGATTTGGCTTAGCAGTTAAGCATCACTGGGTTCAATCCAAAAGAAAAAAAAGTCTTCCTATGAATGAATACAAGAAATTCTCATTATCAAAGCAAAATTGACACCAGAAAGGAGCTACTCAGGGCCTGGTGTAGTGGCTCAGCGGTTGTGGCACTTGCCTGGTACGCGTAAGGACCTGAGTTCGAACCCCAGCACCACGTACACAAGGAAGTGTCAGGGCAACAGAGGCCACATGAAAAACGAGATAAAATTGTTTCTCTCTCTCACTGTCCCCTCTTTAAAAAAAGAAAATAGAGCTACTCAAAGTAACACATGTAAAAGGAAAATCAAAATTTCATGGTAAATAATGGAGTAAAAATGACTGATTCAACTTTTAATGTGAAATAAAAGTAAAACATTATCATGTTTTTATAAACTTATAGATAACTTAATTAACATGTTAATTCTTAGAACAAAGAATGAAGTATAATTTTTCCAACAAAATTTTAAGAGAACACCACTTTGACTATTGCAGCATGATCATAAAGACAATTTTGCAAAAGTATCCGAAGACTACATCAAGTTTCCTAACCCATTATTTCCCAGCATCCAATAATGGGTTGTCCCTCTCATAATCCTTTGAGATTCAAATCACTTTCTCTGGAAGCACTTGGTCATACCACCATCCTCAGTTTTCTCTTCAGTTAATAGGTCTAACTCTCTACCCATGTGTTGTCATTGACTTTGTACGAGACTTAAGCAGTAAACAAATATCTTCATGGACGTTTTGAAATCATGTGCCATTTATAATACTTTTATTTTGTATTGTTTGTATTATGTTGTTGAATATTTAATAACCATAAGGGAGTAAACAACAAAAATGCTGACAGCCTGGGCTGAAGAGTTGGCTTGGTGGTAAAGCACTTGCCTGACATGCGTGAGGTCCCGTAAGCACAAATAAATAAAGGAAAAGCAAACAAAACAAAAAGATGAAAAAAATTAACTCTCCTTAAAAAAAAAAGTGCTGACAGCAAAGTTGATGGAAGATGGTGCTAACTGGGGAAAGATGTTTGAATGAAGATTTGTTTTATAAAGAGTTCATTAATGTTTATTTTTATGTTTACACTACTTTTGCTTCTCTATGAAACTTCTGTACCTTTGGGTCATCAACAATGAAAATCCAGATAAAATGCACATACCTTCTACTATCCATCACTGTTTCCTGAAAAACCAGCTGACAGATTACTAAAATGATGTATGAGTTTTAGAATGTACCTATATCATAATTTTCTTATTATGACTTCCATTTTTTATATATTTGCACAAAATTTACGTTTCTAAAAGTGTAACTCAAGCTAAACATTAAAATAGGACCACTGACATAAAATTACCCACCTGCATAAACCCCAAAAAAACAGATTTCAAAACTACAAAAACAAGGTAACAGTGAGATATTCCATTAAATAAATGAAAACACTCAACAGTTTTCTTATCATCAAAAGCAACCGGGGCTGGAGCGGTAGCTCAGCGGTTTTGGCACTTGCCTGGCAAGGGCGAGGACTCAAGTTCAAACCACAGCACCACACACACAACCAAGTGTCTGAGGAATGAAAGTCACATGAAAAACTAAATAAAGATTGCTTCTCTCTTTCTCTCTCTGTCCCCTCTTTCTAAAAACAAAACAAAACAAAACAAAGCAACCAATTAGGAAATGAAATAGAAAATATGCCATTCACATTACCAGCAAAAGGATATAAAATACCAGAGAAATACTTAAAAGTCAACATGGAAATTGGTAAAGTTCCCACTTAGAAAAAGAGCAAAATAAGCCCAAAGTAAGCAAAACGAAGGAAATAGTAAAGAACACAGGTTAATGGAATTGAAAACAGAAAAAGAGAAAAATCAATTAAACAAAAAACTGATTCTTTCAAAAGATCAGTAAAACTGAAAAACCTCCAGCTAGACTGACAGAGAGATAGAAGACACAATTTACAAAATTTTCAGAGTCAGGAATGAAATGGGGACATGAGAGACTCTGCAGACATTAAAAGCATAATAAGGGGTCTCCGGAGATCGACTTTGAGAAAGCGACTTCCTCCGGCTTTAAAGTTTGGGAAAAAGCGGGGAAAGGGGGTTGGAGCCGTGGCTCAGCGGTTACAGTGTTTGCCTGTTAAGAGCGAGACTGCGGGTTGGAACCGCAGCTCCATATACATCGACCAAGTGTCTGAGCAAGGAAAGTGATGTGAAAAACTAAATAAAATTGGATTCGCTTTCTCAAAAAAAAAAAAAAAGCATAATAAGGGAATACTACAAACAACACTATACACACAGACAACTTAGAAAAAAATGGACCAATTCTTTGAAAAGCACTTACTACCAAAACTTACTCAAAATGAAAGTGATAGTTTGAACAGCCCAATAACTTTGAACAAATTGAATTTATAGTAATTTCCAGTGTTGAATATAATTTATAGTGGTAATTATTAGAAACACATGTTGAATAACAACATCTGTTATTGGTCTGCTCCTCCTCTCCATTGGTCACTATGATCCAGAAAGTCACAGACAAATCAACCCTGTCTACTGCTTAAGTGGTCCCATGCCTAGCACCAAGTAAATGTTGACTGAATACTTCTTTAACATAATAAGAGTCAAAGTGCAGCATGAAAGCTTTCCTAAGGGGAAAATTCATAGCACCGAGTGCCCACATTAAGAATGAAGAGAGATCTCAAATAAACAAGCTTACACTTCATCTCAAAGCCCTCCAAAAGGAAGAACAAGCTAACCCCAAACCCAGCAGAAGGAAGGAAATAATCAAGATCAGAGCCGAAATCAATGAAATTGAAAACAAAAAAACA